>CAKAOH010037625.1:0-24925 GCA_916701665.1 Sebastiscus tertius | reverse complement strand
CACTGACAGCTGTTGTTGTCTGTTGGGCTGCAGTTTGCCATGTTATGATTTGAGCATATTTTTGATGCTAAATGCAGTACCTGTGAGGGTTTCTGGACAATATCTGTCATTGTTTTGTGTTGTTGTATGTAAAAATATACATACATTTGCATAAAGCAGCATATTTGTCCACTCCCATGTTGATAAGAGGATTAAATACTTCACAGATCTCCCTTTAAGGTACATTTTGGACAGATAAAAAATGTGTGATTCATTTGCGATTAATCACGCTTAAATATTTTAATCGATTGACAGCCCTAAATATAACCTTAACTCTCGGTCCACTTACATGCTTTATCCTGAGCTTTCATCCACATCTCATCATCGGCACATCAGTGGAGTTTTCCAGTTCACAAAAGCTATAAATGTCCGACAATAAAAATCTGAATTTCGTTATTCTTGTCACCATTAACCAGCTAAAGCTGTACAGGCATTTTGATCACTCCCATAGTTGCACAATAGTACTCAATATCACCCATCTGACTATGTTTACCACCAGTCTCTGTGTGTGTGTGTGTGTGTGTGTGTGTGTGTGTTCCAGTTTCCAATCTTTTTTGGATAATTACTGAGAAATACACAACCAGGCTAAACTTATAAACATTCTACATCTTTGCCAAAATGTCTATTGAGCTCATATAGTGCAGCGAGGGTGATAAGGGTTATATTTTCACATTCAGTCGCCTAATTTACAAGGGCACTTGATGATGACTATGCTTGTTGCTATAGTTACCACCACTAAAACATCTTAAGCCAGGTAATGATGTGTAAAAAAGCAGATATTTGTATTGGGTATTGTGGCTGTAATTTTATACAACGTGATTTCATCACTACTTGTCATATTTTTTCCCTAATAATGCGACACTGTGAACAACAAATCTGTGTCAAAATCAACAGGAGGAGAGTTAGTAACGTTAGCAGTCCAGCTTGGTTAAATAACGGAGCTACTAATGTCGACGGAGGTGCCGTTGAGTTACATTATGAGGCGTTCAAGCTCTGCTCAGTAAAAATGACTATTGGGTGAAGGTAAATTAAACAGTAAAAAGAATGTTTAAAAATGAAAATAAAAAGCTGAGCAAAACTCGAGAAAAACTAGAGAATAATAGAGTTCCTCGTAAAAACAAGTTCTTACTTGTCCAATTCCTTGGTATGTCACGCCGTCTGTATTGATGCTTTCCCACAGTTACACGTGCACAATGACGCATACGCACACTGTGTCATGTTGCAGTTTGTTTGACCGGACGGTAAATTACAACGTTATCATGATGTGTTCAAATGTAATCTCGTAAAATGTATTTGGCGAAAAACTTTAATGAAGTTGTTTATAGGGGAAGTTTTCACAGAAATATAAAATAAATATTACGGAGGGAATTATGACTTTTTTAACTTCCTAACACTAGCTCTAATCAGCTTGCTAAGATGTTTTAATCAAAGCAAATATTTAAATAATCATAATAATTTGAATTGTGTGTTTTTTTATGCAAATAACCACTACAGATGACAATAGCAAAGTACAGTACAGCACTATGTAGGCTACAGTAGCCTCTTTCCCCGAAAAATAGGGCTCCCTCTGTAATTCGAACACTGTAATTTATCATGCATACAATGTTTTTTATGTAAAATATATCGAACATTGAATGACATCAGATCTAAGATGTTATTCCTTCATTTAGTGCATAGATTTCAAAAGTGCCAGATACAATTCCTCCATTGCTTTTCAGTATATTGGTGCTGAATGAAAGACACATTGTGAGAGAATGACAGATAATATGTAAGTGAGTGTGTGTTTGTGTTTCTGAGAGTCTTCCAATAACTGCCAGTAATTCATGGAAGTTGCTGCATCGCTGCCATGAAATCCACAGAAATCCACAATGACACACGAGCTTGGAAGCAGCTATTGTATACATACAGTAAACCCACAAGCAAATTACTTCACAGATGCAAGCACACACACACACACACATCGATGCACACACCGATGCACACACCTACAGCTGTGCATGTTTAATTTGGGTTTCAGTTTTCCATCAGGCGTTGGGCTCCCATCTCCTCTCTCAGCGCAGGAGGCAGCATCAGCCAAAAGCAACACACTGACCATGTGTGTGTGTGTGTGTGTGAGAGAGAGAGAGAGAGAGAGAGAGAGAGATAGAGAGGGAAAGATGCACAGAGAAAACCGAAGGGGTGTGAATGAGCAAAATGTGTGTGTGTGTGTGTGTGTGCATGTTCACACATACCTACATAAGCAATCATGCACGTGAGCATGTAAAGATGGCAGCTTCTCAAACCCCCCACAGTTATAAAACATGACTAATGCAACTGGGGAATCATCTCCTTTTTTCCCCCTCACATATTTCCCTCCTTCCCTCCTTCTCTCCTTCTCTCCTGCTCTCCTACCTCTCTGCTGGTTGGACACTGTAATGCAGTAATTACCCTCCGTATGAGATTTATGGAGTGGCTTACAGTACACTAACTGTAATGTTTGTCAAGATTGTGGGGGAGGGAAAGAGGCTCGCGTTTCACAGCATGGTTCTATTTAACATCACTGGTAAAAAAAATCACGCTGACCAAACAAGATAAATGCTGATTCTGATTTGAAGAACAGAGATTTTTTAGGAGTAAGAAAAGGCAGGAAACACTGGCCATATTTGTGACTTTGTCTTGTTTATTTGAATTCTTTTGTCGACAGAGCAAATGTGGCATCCAGTCAGTACTGAACACTATGTGTATAACTGTGTATGTGTTTTTAGTGAAGTTACCTGTACAGCCCTTATCCGATAACATGTATGAGATTGCAGTTTGCCTGGATTAGTCTAAGTAAGTTACAAACTAAACATTACAAAGGAATGAAGGGACATTTCACACTCTTCATTTCATCTCCGCTAATTCAGTCAGGACCACACACAGGAAACTTCTTTCCATTTGCAGTAATATATACAGTATATCTGGCGGTACTGCTCTGCTCTGGGACCTCCCTGCCCATCCACGCGCATATGTGGATCCACGTGCCTACGTGGTAGCATAAATGGAAAGCCAAAGGCAGGGAGAGCAGCAGGAAGGCCCCCCTGGGTGCAGAACAGAGCCGACATCAATGACAACAGAAATGACATTGATTAAGTCAGACACAGTATTAAAAGGGGTGGTGGGGTGGAGGTGGGTTGCGAGCGGCTTGTAGAGGAAGCAGCAAAGGTAGGCAGGCTGAAGCAGCTTAAATAAGGCGCCCTGTATGAAATTTGCCAATGAATGCGTAGAGGGGAATCAGCTGATCCATCAGCTGATCCATCAGCTGATCGGGCTGGCTTAAGATCTGCTGCTATCAGCTGATAGCTGTCAAATGAGCAGAGCTTGACTTCATGGCCTGCCTGAACTAGCGCTATGCTCAATTTCATGGCATCTTAGCATTAGCATTGTATCTTAGTAGTACTATTACTAAGACTTACAACTATATCTGCAGCTTGAGAGCTGCACAAACAAGAAAACATGTCTGAACGGAGGATCAGAAACCTGGTCAATGTTGTTGACCTTCTCCATGATGTCACTGAACCTGAAGACAGTCACATGTGATCATTTAAAGCAAGATATTGATGACAGGGATCAAGAGACGTGTGCTATGACGCCACAGAAAGATCCTCAGCTCCCTCACCTCCTGCGAGTAATGCCACAGCCCAGTTTATGTACAATTTTATAAGTTTCGAAACGTTTTTATCTTGTTTTATTGCCTGTTGCATGTGTAGGTTGCTTGGCATGGGCGTGTCTGTTGTTTGTTTGGTTAGCTTTTCATAAACAACTTTATTGTGTGTGTGCGGTGAGGTTAATAAAGGTCAATAACGCAGTTTGCATCATCCAGTAACAACAGAACACATCATGTCCATCAGCGTTTCCGGGCCTCTGTCTTTAGTGTGGTGTAATGTTGTTTGTGAACAGACGCAGCTCTGACTCATGCACAAGGACTCTTTTAGTAAGCAGGGGAGGCCTTCAGTGTGGTCAGTGTTTATAAGATGGAGATCTGATCGACCCTGAGCTGTGTGCTGTCTGTTATTGTAGAATCCCTGCACAGCTTTGGCCAAACAGCTTCCTCAGCGTGTTTATATCCACTCACACTCACTCATGTTGCTTTCAACACAGAAGATTAGAAAGAGAAAGACCTCAGATGGAGGCAAGAAAACACTGAGTTACTTTGCCACACTGCTTTGTGTTAATCTTTATTTTCTTCTTATTTCTTTTAACTGAGCCCTTTTCAGAGATTTAGAATGAAGAATGCTGGGCTCTTGGGTGTCTTAGTAGTCGTGAAATGTATTTTAAAGAACGACTGTGATCTTTGGAGGAGGGGAAAGGGGGGCAAAAATGTCAAAGCCGGGATTTACCCAGAAAATAAACTATTCCACATTACAGATTTGAGTTTAGAGTACAAGGATTTTCACTTTCACACAAATCAAAAACTGGTATGTTTATGCATCTGTAAATCATTTCTAAGTGTTTCAACCACATGATATCCAATTATTTATGTTTGTGATGTTCGTAAATACTTCTAATGGCTTTTAAATGACTTACAATTTATGATAACAACAAATTGTTTATTGATCGGTTACTAATGTCAATAAATGATTTCTTCATGAGTAGTTCATCATTAATTGGTTCTCAGATGATGTGCAACAGATGTGATTTAATCATTACTATAAAGTGTTAAGAAACTGCATAAAGGGCATTGCAGTTGTTGTTTTTTATGACAGTGGGCTCATAAAACATGTGGACACTGTTACTCTTCTCTTTCATCCCCATCCTTATTATATATATAATGTCATGACTGTATGAAGGGTTGGCAGCAGCAGAAAGTGTCCCTATACTACTCCTAGCATAAACACCATGCTTAACCCCTTACACATGACCACTGCCCTGTTCCTTATGTTTCCTCCTGGCCTACTTTTTTGGTTTACTCCCCACAGTCTCGTCAATCAGAGCCAACACACAGCTCTTTGGTAATATCAGTTTTCACAGATCTGCTCAAAACACTTCCAACAATATAAATTAGTGATCGAGAGCCATAAAAAAAGAATGTGAGTATATACAGAGATGGCCAAACACACAATGACAGATGTGCAATCCTTGTGTGCACAGTCACACAGCTTAAGGACCTACACATACGCTTGGACACATAAAACACACACAATTTTTGTCACTTAGTCTCCCCTGATTACAGGGTTATACTCCGTTTGCTTGATGGCCAGTAGCCTACATGCCAGAAAGAATTTTCATTCGTAAACATACCTGCAAGCAGGGTCTGAAATGAACTTTTTTTCATTGCCTACTACTGTGGCAGACAAGTGTTTTTTTTTTTTGTCTGCCAATTTCTGCGTTAAATGAAGGAATAACATTTTAGATCTGATGACATTCAATGTCCAATATATTTTACATAAAAAAACATTATATACATGGTAAATTACAGTGTTCAAATTACACCGTGGTGGGAAGGTAGTGTACACAGTACTGCACTTTGCTATTGTCATCTATAGTGGTTGTTTGCATGAAAACACACAATTCAAATGATTATGAATATTTAAGTATTTGCTTTGATTAAAAAAAATATTGGCAAGCTGCTTAGAGCTAGTGTTAGGAAGTTAAACAGGTCAGAATTAACTCTCTAATATTTTATATATTCTCTAAAGCATCAATAAGAGGAATCGATAGTCTAGGAGGTGTGAGATGCCAAGAAAGCGGACAACTACGGTTCTCTATTCCCATCTCTAGTGATTTCCCTGTCTGCCAAAGTGGCGGGTGTCCTGATGATTTCACCCACCACTGCCAACAATTTACCTGCATTTAGCAGTGGCGGGTGATAATTTCAGACCCTGCCTGCAAGTGATGCTCAAGAGTCATCTTGCACTTTTTTCTTCTCCCCCCAACTCCTGTTGCCTTTTTGAGGACATTCTTTCCGAAATTTTGCGTGTGCGTAACGGCACCCCAACCCTTACCTTAATATTGATTCTTTAACCAGATCTTAACTCTAAAATTTAAAGGAATAATTCAACATTTCGAGAAATACAAAGATGGGAAGATCAATACCACTTTCATATCTGTCTGTTAAATCTGAAGCTAAAGCTCCTGACTTTACGATGGTTAGCTTAGCTGAAGTCTAGTCGTCGTTGTGAGGTATAGCCAGGAAATCAGCGTAGATTCCAGGAAGTCACTTCACCCAGCCAAGAAATAGTCCATCACATAGTTCGAGTAAAACCACAACTTCTCAATTTGATGCTACAGTTTTGTAGTGCATGCAAGTCAGCTGTAGTGCTGGTAGGCAGTATTTGTTACCCTTGGACGGAGCCAGGCTAGCAGTTTCCCTCTGTTTCTAGTCTTTATGCTAAGCTAAGCTAACCAACTCTGCCAGGCTCTGGCTTCATATTCAGCTTACAGACGTGAGTGGCGTCAATCTTCTTCCCCAAACTGTTCCTTTGATGTTTAACTTGATGGGGATGTGTTTGTCCGTAAATGGGAGGCGAGTCCGTATAACGACACTGTGAACAAGTTCTTGTTCATCTGCATCAGGACAGAATGGGTGCAAAAGATTAGACAAAACAACACTCATCCTCTACTTGTGGTTTTGTAATGGAGGAGGCTGTGAGGCTTTTCAAGTGTTTAAACAGAAAATGTGATCTTTGGAAATGTTTTCATCCTAAAACATCCATGTGTCATCAGAAGATATGTCTCTCTCTCTCTCTCTCTCTGACAAAACAGATTGAAACTAAATGGAGAGGAAATCTCAGCCCATCTCAGAGATTATTATGTCTAGCCACCAACTAAACGTCTTCCAATCATGTGGATCAGTTGTAGAAAGTGTTGTTATGCAACCTATCATAAGATCCAAGCCTTGCTCTTCAACAGGCCTGAGTGTACGCCCTGCTGAAGTGTCCTTGAGCACCGTTCCCATGTAAATCAAAGCCTGGATAACAGTGGAAGTTGTCAGAGCATGGGTCCTGACCTGACCCACAGTTTGAGAAACACTGTCTCTCTCCAGCCTTTCAGATTTTCTCACAGTTATCCAGGAGGAACACCCTGGTGAGTAACTCTCTGCCAGACCTCTACATATGTTGGCCAGACACACGCATTCAGTCCAGGTTGTGGAAGCAGAAGCACCACGCCCTGCAAGACAACCAGCTTGTCAATGAATTTGCCAGACTCATTTATACGTAGGTTTTTTGTTCACAAGTGTATCCTTTATTCTTTTTGGGGATATGATGTTTCAATCAATAGAAAGGATGAGAAAATCTGGAGTAAAAAACTGACGCACCTAGTTTAGGAGGGGGGGAGGAGGAGGTGGTGGTGCTGTGGGCGCAGGTTCCACTGTGACCTCTCGCAGTTGTAGTCGGCTTCTAGTAGACCGGCAGATGTAGGTTAGAATGACAGCAGCAGACAACAGAAAGTGGTTTAGAGAGGTCAATTCGGGGTTAAAGACAGGCAGGGTGGGTCTGTTTTTCCCTGCCAGGAAAATATCAAAGTTCACATCTGGAGCCCCTCC
The DNA here is from genome assembly GCA_916701665.1 of Sebastiscus tertius. Taxonomy (NCBI): domain Eukaryota; kingdom Metazoa; phylum Chordata; class Actinopteri; order Perciformes; family Sebastidae; genus Sebastiscus; species Sebastiscus tertius. The sequence goes on along the minus strand of CAKAOH010037625.1, from coordinate 17,382 downwards.
CTCACAACACAGGAATAGCTTTCAATAGTTCTTAATAACTTGTCCATGTTGGCTCTATTCTAGTTGACACACTTCGATGCGTGTCCATTTCTTTGGGCAATTTTAGGTATTGACAGTCACAGCTTATCATGATGCAAATAAAACATTTCTCTAACTTAACTTAACTAAAAAAAATAATAATTTGACCCATTTCCACATCACATACTGAGAACATGATACAGACAAACGCACACATATGATGTGAAAAGCAAAGTTATGACAAAACAACGGCTGCGATCATAGGCCAAGGGTGTCTTCTAGGAAAAACAGTTTGTCAGCAGAGCCAGCTGTGAGGCAGGCGGTCTGAGTGAGCAGTCAACTGTGATGATAAGGAGAGAAGCAGGAGATAAAGAGGTCTAAACTGTTTGATTTGGCCTGGCTCTGGACTGGACTGCTTAAATAGGGTGAAGAGAAGTGAGCCAGGAAGATAAATGTTTGTCAGACAGAGACTGATATTGACCAGAGGTGACAACCACAGACACAAACTCTGGAGTTTATTATCAGTAGCCTGTTGGTCTTTTGTTTTTTCAGACTCCTATTGAACGTAGTTTTACAGACTTTCCTTTGAAAGGTGCTCAGACCACAACCTCTGTGTGCATCTGTGTGGTTTATGATCAGTATCTGGTCAGCAATCTCTCTCATCTCTCTGCTCAGGAAACTAAACCAACAAACAAAAGAAGAAACAACACTCACTGATAATGCATTATATAAAATGATCCACTTTTCAGGTTTGCGGGATGTTTAGAACTATTCACACCAGTAGCTGCAGAGAGGTAAAGCTCCGATCCCACCCACCTCTTGTGGGAAACCAGACTGTAACGGTTCACTCTGTCTGGCAACCAGCCCAAAATAACAGTCTGGATTGAGGATTAGAAAATTGTGAGATTTAGAAGACGTCTACAATTCTGTGCCGCAACTGGACCAGTGCTAGAGTTGTGGTTACTGTAATTTAGCCATTTTGGACTTCATGTTGATGGTGGTTCCAGGGCAGGTCCCATGAACAGCGTGTTTCCTCGCTGCAGTAAGTAAGATTAGGATAGCGTTGTCCTTTGCAATGATGTGATGATCTACAAAAGCGTGGAGAGATTTTGTGTAGCACTTTATAGAGATGAATTAAGTGGGGTTGCTGTGGCTCAGAGCAGGTTGTCTGTTAATCACAGGGTTAGTTGTTGTATCTGTTGTATATATAAGTATGTCTCATCACAGTACAGGCTTCAGTAATGTAGTATATTAGTAGTACATGAACAATACATGTAATTCTTAGTAAATGTATTTTTTACATAGATAGAACAATCAGCAGTCAGAATACAGTTTCCCTTTAAAAGCCAAATCCGTCAATGATGCTAAAATGGAGTAAAATTGTAAATTAATACTTTTGTGAATTTGTAAATTCCTGTGTGAAACAAGAATCCTGTGGAGTCGAGCCCCGACTCCACCGTGAGACGACCTAATCCTTTGACCTCTTCTAAAGGCTGCTCCTCGCCTTCCTCCTTACAACACTTATTACTCCAGACCCCCCGCCAAACCGCAATCTTCAGACTTGATTTAGTTGGCTCACTTTCTTAGACGCTGGATGCATATTATTGCTTGGCTTATTTATCTAAGCTTTAAGTAGTCGTTGGGTAGTTACAAACACTTAGGGGTTGACAGGTCGTTTCGTCTGACACAGTTTCATGCTTTGAGCAGAGGAGGATGCATGGAGACGTTAAAGGAGATTTTAACACGACTAAAGTGTTTGCCATCAGATAAACTACGCTTTAACACAGGATTTTCACCCTTGTTAGCAATGACTCAAACCGCATATTTTATAAGTTAGACTCAAGTTTGTGACACAGGCTAAATATAAAATATTATGGTACTCTAAAAGACTGTCAGTGGAAAGCTGTGACAGGGTTTCTAAAATGCTTAAATAATATGTTGAAGGCTGAAAATGTGAAACTGAAATGTGGCCCATGTCAAAAGTGCCAATCACGCAATATTAACAAAGTTTTCACAGAAAAACTCCACTAAAGATTTACCTCGGGATATACAGTAGTGTGCATATACAGTTTGTCAGGTCCAACATTTTGTTTCTGTTAGTATAAGCATTTAAACAATTATGTTCCAACTTATTTGAGGCTTATGGCCAATGCAGCAGATCGATATAGACATTACACAATTGAAGGATTTCATATTATTGTTCTATAGCTTTTTCATTTTCAGAATGCAGCTTGTTAGTGAGACTCTGTTCTGTCCAACAAAATCTTTATCAAATGTGATCAAATGTGAGGTCTGCATACACTAAGAAAGGAAAGAGAGAGAGTGAGTAAGTATTGGTTATTATCTGATGTAGCAGTTTTCTGAGAAAGACTGAAATAACCCCAGCCTCCAGGCTGCTCCCCCACGACTGTAACTTGACTCAGCATGATGACATTTTAGGCGAATTACCTTCCACCTCGTCACGGTCAAATCGATTACCCTCAACATCTCTGTAACATAGACCATGCTTACGAAATCAAAGTCAAACTGTCTGGCTCGACCTCCATCATCGAATTTAGCACAGATCTAGAAAGCAGAGAAGTAAGTCTGACTTAATGTGAGATGCAGTCAAGCGTGATGGAGAAACGGTGAGAAATTATGTGACAGAAAAAGGGCGGTGCAAAGTGCACGGTAAATGTGGGGCACAAAAAAAACATAGACACAACAGTATTTTGAGAAAATGAATCTCATATGAAACTAATCATTATGTTAGCCAGAAGGAGAGACTGAATACTAAAAGGAAAGAAAAGTTAGATTTTTTTTTTTAAGTCAATAGCCTAAAGTTGAACTGAAATCAAAATTATTTTTTGCTAACAAATCAGTATATAAAGTTTTTTGGCTTTTGTGAATTCTTTTGTGAAAATTGTAATTACCAAAAAAAAAAAAAAAAAATTGTATTTACTTTCCTGCTGAGATAGTGCTCCCTACATTAGTGTTGTTCAGGGAGCGTGAACTTTTGGTACTGGTGATGCTCATGCTGTGTAATTTGATTTGTGCTAAAAAATGATTTGTCCAGCCACACAGGCAGTTATCCAGCTGGACATTGTTGGTCATTGCTTCTTACCATCTGTGATTTAAGCACGTTACTCCATGATCCACATTTTGTGTTGTGGTTTGAATAACAGGGTACAGAGAGCTGAGGTTACAGGACTACCTTTTTGCTGTGACAGTGATGACATGTTGTCACCAAAACTGGAATAAGCTACCTAGCTATACCCCTTCCTTTCTATAATGTGGGACGACACTGAGTGTTTAATTAACATGAGCAAGAAGCCACTTCTGGTGGGAATCAGCGTTTGTGTTAGCAAGCTGAGCTGACTGGCTTCAACTTTTCTAGAGGAAGCTTAGCCTAGCGTTTTGAGATACAAACTTAACAGCATGACAGGTCCTCCCAAATGTTGAATGCTCTAGGGACAGATGTATGAAATTGTACATAACCAATTGTACATGGGCTTGTTGAAAAAGGGGGGAAAAACATTTATATCAACGTTTGTAGGCTATACAGGGCTACGAGATGTTCCACTCAAGAGCATACCAAAGAAGTTGATAATCAAATGTTAGTCACCCACCCAGAGGCCTGAAGCTTATAAACTGTTTCCACAAATATGTCCAAAACCAGTTTTAAATCCATTGTTGCAGTACTAGAGTCTATGTTTCCTTATCATCATCATTTCATTAGGCCTGAATGTAATGATTGGACGGGCTACTTGCCTGCATGCACTCATTGTGCGTCACCGGAGTCTTCCACAAGCTGCTACCTTGCCAGTTGTGAGTACTAACATTAACCATGTTCGCCGTTCACGTTCAAAATGATATGTTTATGTTCGTAATGAGAATTTTAAGGGAGTGGCTTTGGAGGGAGGCCTGAAGCGACGGACTGTCAGTGTTGCCGACTTGGCAACTATCTCTCCAGATTCAGTGACTTGTGGAGCTGGTGCTGATGGCTACTGTCATTGGAAAAGAGTTGGCAACACTGGGCTCGGTTTTTCTGTTTGATCATCTTTAAAAATCTAGTGTACTCTAGTTTCTCTGTAGTTTCTCAAGATCACCACAACAAGGACGCAACCAAGGCCTATTGAAGGAGGCTGCGACACGTGGGGTAAGGGGTGTAACACATGCGCAGTGTAACTGCGGTCGTGCGTTGCGATTGGCTCAATTTTGGCGAGTGCTGACCAGATTTTATGTGTTGTACCCCAATGATATGACACGTTGACCCAGCCTCCTTCAATAGGCCATCGACGCAACAAGGAAGAGTTTTAAAGGTAACACAAATGCATCTGTCCGAAATAAATTCTAATACTTACCATCCCAGTATCCTGGGGGCCGTGTCAGCTGTTGTTTAGTAAACTGTGCAGATATTCAAGCATAAACAACCTCAATCAGAGAACAATGTCGCTCATTGGGACCACTGTGATGCAGACCTCCATGTTCGATACCACCTGTTGTTCACTGAGGCCCGATGGACCACAGGTGACCTTGTGTTACATAACCTACACAGACAAGCTCAGCTTTGTATCATGGGGAGAAGAATATCCATTTCACTTTGGGAACCCAGCTTTTCTCATTTTCTCCCTCTTCATATCAAACTGTCAGATCGCACTTTCTCCATGCAGATCTGCATCGGCCTGCCTGAAGGATAACGATATTAGTGTGTATTGGTTCCATAAAAACGCCGCTGCACTCCGAGATATGACCTAGTTTTTCCTGTCGTATCGCTCTGTCGATCTGAGGGCCTGCCTGTATTGAGTTAGGTAGATTGACGGGCTGGTGTGTTTGGGGGGCCTAAGCTGCCTTCTGTATTACCACACACTGTCAGGCCTGGCTTACATAACCCATTAAAGGTGGAAAGAGAGATAGGCAAAGATGGATGGAGTGGGATTGAGGGGGCTGGTAAGAGTCAACGAGAGAAGGGATGGATAGAGGAATTAAAACAGAAGGGGTCAGAGAGGAAAGAAAATTGGAAGCAGCAGATCGGGAGAGGCCAGAGGATAGAGATGGGGATGTGGTATGAAACAAAGATAGGGATGCAAGGAAAGACGGAGGGGAGGCGTCACGAAACCTCTCAACACACGTTAAGCCTCTGTTCAACCAAATTGCATGGCATCGTCTGTGAGAGTGATACTACAATTAGTAGTGTAAGGTTGTATTAAAGGACCAGTGTGTAACTATTAGGGGGATCTATTGGCAGAAATTAAATATAATATTAATGAGTATGTTTTCTTTAGTGTATTATCACCTGATACAAAGAATCGTTGTGTTTTCGTTACCTTAGAATGAGACGTTAAATTCTACATAGGGAGCGGTTCCTCTTCACAGAGTCCGCCATGTTGCACCGCCATGTTTCTACAGTAGCCCAGAACAGACAAACCAAACTCTGCTAACTTTTCCTGTTTGGGCCAGAGTCGATAATGTTACTCGCTCCTGACGCCACCGCTCTCTATCTCTTGCTTCACCACTCACATCCCACATACACACACTCTACCCACTGGCTCTGCTCCAAACGGCTCTAGAGGGGGTCATTCCCGTTTTCGCGTCAGCCACCGTGGCTCTCCAACACGCTTGGCACACAAGAGAGGCTTCAGTTGGTTGCAATCTCCTCACCTCACCGCTAGATACCGCCTGAACTTACACACTGGACCTGTAACAACCCTGTCTCATACAAATTAAGTTCATATACTACTCATTTATGTATGGCCAAACAAGTTTTGTCAAATTTTGTTGTGTGGCAAAGTTTCATCAAGTAAGGGAAGTGTTACGTTTACCACACAAGTCAGGAGACCCACGTGTGGTTATGTTTAGGCTTTTGGTTAAAGTTAGGAAAAGAGTCTGTTTTGGATTACACGTATCCATGATCTTTCCCTAACATGTGCTTAACATGACCATATAAAGTTCCATGTAAATAATACTTTACAGTAGTTGCTACAACTGCATATTGCATTGCAAGAGTGGATGTTGTAGGAAAACAAATATATTGTCAGTAAACATTTTACTGATATGTTCTGTATAAACAATTTGTGTCTTGCCAGATACGTTAATTAACAAAGTTTCCTAGTTATGATAAAAAAAACTTGATCGTAAGGCAGCAATACAGTTCCCTTAAAAAAACATTGCTGTTTCAAATTGGAAGTATATAAATGTAATTTCTATGAGACAGGCCCACCATCCATACCTGTCGGATTAAAGTTCAACAAAGGTGAACTGTGAGTAACAGGGTGAGACAGGGGGGATGTACGGGACCAGAGAGAACGATGGGAAATGGGGCAGAGTCGAAATAGAGACGGCAATGGGAGGTTGGGAAGGGGGAAATGGAAACCATCTGCAGACACATAAAATGTGTGTCAACCTCTTAGTGAGCGATAGAATAGGATGGCAGAAAGGGGAGAAGGGGTTGTTGAATGAAAGAGAGATATCAGGAGGGCCAGTGGTGTGGTTCCTCTTATCCTCAAAGCCTCTCTTTCTTCCTCAGTGAGATACCACCATCTGTAAGTGAGCCAAAGGGGCCAAAAACACACATGGAGTTAATGCCTTTAATGATAAATAGTGCTTGTAGGCTTCTCTGGTTTGTATTTCTGAAAGTAAAAACACACCATAATAAAGTCCACTGGGCCGACATGTTTCTATATTTTCAGCCAATCACATTTGCAAATCTTAAAACTGATTCTGGGATGCCCTAGATTTCATTTAATGTATAACACACAAGTTAGGTTTAATCATTCACCTCATGAAATGTATGATGGGAATTTTTTAAAGTTGAGATGTTTAGGGTAAATAAATCAGTGTGTTTTATAATGCCAACTATACAGCAGTATTTGCTTTCCATCGTCGATATTTCCTTTTTTGTTCATAGCAGTATTAGTACCTTCTATTATGTAATTCATGCTCTGGAGGAAATGTAGGGGTGGGGGGGCAAGGGAGGTATCTGGGGGTGTGGATCGGACAAACCTCATCCAGCATGCAAAGAAGGAAGACCACTATTATACTAAAAATAACAGAAACACTAAATAAAATAAAATATTAAACTGCAATAAATAAAATCACACATCAAAACAACAATACTTCTGCTTACATTTGTTTGATCATTTTTGGGTCCAGTTTGGGTCCAAAAAATAAAAGTTACATCTGGCGCAACTTTTGCTGCATGCTGCATTGGCCAAACAAATACACACAACCAGGGTCTGAAATTAACTTTTTTCACTTCCTGCTACTGTGGCAGGCAAGTATTTTTTTTTTCTGCCACTCAGAAAGTTTATCTGCCACTTTTGAAATCTCTGCGCTAAATGAAGGAATAACATTTTAGATCTGATGTCATTCAATGTTTAATATATTTTACATAAAAAACATTATATGCATGGTAAATTATAGTGTTTGAATTACACCGTGGAGGGAGGCTAGTGTACACAGTGCTATACTTTGCTATTGTCATCTATAGTGGGGGTTTTTTGCATAAAAACACACAATTCAAATGATTAAATTTTTGCTTTGATTAAAAAAAATCTTGGAAGGTTGTTAGGAAGTTAAACAGGTCATAATTCTCTCTCTAATATCTATTCTATATTGATGTGAAAACGTCTCCTTCAAAACAACTAGATTTATTCAAGTTTCTCACCAAAAACTTAATTTTACGAGATTACATTTGAACACATCATGATGACGTTGTAATTTACCTTCAACCAATAGTCCTTTTTCCCGAGCACACTTTGAACGCCTCATAATAACTGAATGGCACCTCCGTTGATGTTAGCAGCTCCGCTATTTAACCAAACAGGACTGTGCGTAAGAGGAATCGATAGTCACGGAGGCATGAGATGCCATGGAATCAGACCACTACGGTACTCTATTCACATCACTAGCGTTTTCCCAGCCTGCCAAAGTGGCGGGTGTCCTAATGATTTCTGCTAATTTCAGACCCTGCATACAGCTAATCATTACTGGTAGATATGCGATATCACAATACTTCTACTGCATATCTAATGATCATTGCACCAGAGTAAAAAAATATTGTCACAGTGATGACTTTCCAGAGTTGTAAAATTGTTCATATTGTACAGATCCGCACAATGTTTACGCCGAAGATTTCACAGTTGCATGGTTGCCCGTTGTGCGTTAAATGTTAGACACCCAAAAGTATTTGGTTGAAAGTACACAAGAATTAAATATTTCACTGTTTTGTTTGAGTTTTGAAACTCAACACAGGTCACAATTAAGATAACACCATCAGTGACAGCTTGGGGGTTACATTTATGGATGCAGGTGTGCTATTAGGGGGTTAAAAATCTTTAAAGTTAGAAAATAATCATGGTCTCCACTACAAAAGTGTCAACAGTGTCTACAAGGTTCAGGGCTCAGAGTCACACTGCCAATGTCCAAGGCAAGCGCCACCACACACCTTCTCCACCCCTTTACCTTTTCTTGCACTATATGAAATTCATACTACTATAAAACAATAATGCAGAATTGTTGTATATTACCATATATAGTCATAAGAAGCAGGGAAGGCCAATTGCAAAGCTGCTGTCTTGGCAAACCATCTGCACACAGTATAGTATGCTCCTGTGCCTTGTGTTTCTGATCACGGGGCTGTGATGAGGTCTTCTCGGTTGAAAAAACCATCTCTTCACACATTATGTAACCTGTTGCACTTTCGATGTGGCGCGTTAAGATCTGCTTTAACCCCTTTGACTTTTGAATGCCCTTCTAGAAAGATCTGACTCAACCCTGGAGCGTCAATCATTTACTGAGTCACGTCCACATGCTTGATGCAGACTGCTTCCAAGAAAGAGCCACAGGTGCCGGTTGTGCCCTCTGAAATCAAACACTTTCCACACACGAGATCAATTTCTCACATGTATGTCTCAGTAAGTCTACTATAGCAACTGTGTGATGGTTAAATCCCTTTGGCATTCGAGCGACTTGTCAAAGCAGTCTATTGAACCATGAGGCTTTCATAATTCCTGCTGCACCATCTGCACATGTTTGACGCCCCAACACTGCCACGGTAACCGTAATCTCATTCAGACATTCTCACTCTCGAAAGAGACCTGATAAACCTTGATGGCCACAGGGGGCCACCTATAGGGGATATTTGGTGGCCACAGAGTAACTTTTTGTGGCCATCGGGCCATAAAGTGTACGTGTAGATCAATGAGACATGAAACTTCCAAAAGGAACCAAAAAAATGATAGAAACATCCAGATGTTGAGCTTAATAACGCTGCATATGTTACAGTGGGTGCTGTGAACGGGAGTTTCTGTAAATTGTACCACCATGCAACACACACACCAACGGCAAAAAAAAAAACTGAAATAAGACAGAGAAATTCTTTAAAGTGTGACCGCTGCCGGGAGGTGAGATGTGGAGATAGATCACTGAGACTCCTGCTGGCATAACCTACTGACCCCTTCTGATGATCCATGAAAAGGGTAATTTTAAGTTCAGTTCGGCCACCTTCTCGACCTCTCTGTAATTCCAGAGGGCCGATAGGTAATACAGTATACACATAACTTGGTCTTACATAAGACGCTTTGATATATGATCTAATAAGGCTGATTACACTGCTGTCTTTGTTCAGTGGCTGTGACATTAGAGGTTCAGAGAGAACAGACTTTGGATGTTATTGAAAAAAATAAATAAATAAAAAATTTGGGGTGTGCCTACTTCTTGCTTTGACGATATTTATTTCAAATCGCTCTTGTTGTTAGCGGTTGTGTTATTCCTGGAAATACTTAGTATTACTCAATTTATTACATAGTATTACTCAATATCACCATGCAACCACTCAAGGCTTTCTTGGAATATTTATTCTCTAATGCATTGTTTCTTAGCTCAGAATGCTCAATGAAAATATTTAGTTTCATCTCAGGATCAGGTCTAATTAAACTGTCTAACATCTCTTGTCATGCAGAAAACCATTTGGGGTCTTGAATAGTTAGTGAAACATAAGTTAGAGCGTCTTTAGTCCGTATTCTCCAGTGAAACAGAATATTTGAGCGAAGTACGGCTACAAGAGGGATTTAAATCAGATCCTTTGCATTCGATTGGACCGCTAAAAAGTGCGCATGCTTCTAATAAGAGCCTCCACACACACCTCCCTTGTCACTAAAAGTTGCAGATATGATGTTATTGGTTGAAAGCACATGCCATATTTTGTGTAACAGGAAGAAAATATTGGATTTTTATATGGAAATATGAAGAAATTGTTTTTTTTTTGTAAAAAGGAATGTTTGCATATATCGTTTAATGGTTTAGGGCCAAAATACATTTCTGATCTTCTGCTATGTTCTGAACCATCCAGACCTCTCAGGTCATCTGGGTCAGGTCTGCTTAGTGTCCCCAGAGTCAGAACTAAACATACAGAAGCAGCGTTCAGTTTTTATGCATCAAATATCTGGAACAAGCTCCCAGAAACCTGCAGGACCAACTCCAACTCTGAGTTCTTTTAAATCAAAGCTGCTGCCTTTTATTAAACCAAATAAGTATCTTATACCGCACTATATCTTTTACTCGTGTGTTATACTCTATTTTAGCTTCTATTTTAGCTTTTACTTTTAGCTTGTTTTTATTTTCTAATCTTTAACGTTTTTATGTTTTTATGACTGTTTGAATTATGTCTTAATGTTCTTTTGCACTTTGTCGCAATGTTCCTGAATGTTTATGTAAAGCACTGTGAATCGCCCTGTTGCTGAAATGTGCTATACAAATAAAGCTGCCTTGCCTTTAATAGGTGCACAATGTGACCGGGGATGTGATCTAAAAGGGTTAAAAAGGCATTTTTCATCTCGACGTTAAGCAGCAGTTTTGTATGGGAAGCCAGCGGATCCAAAACATTCTGGATCAATTAATACCGGGGGAAGGGGGTCGCACCGTGACGTTGTACTATAATACAATACAGCACATCTGTTGGTGTGTGTGTTTGTAGCTCTACATCTGGCTGTCCCTGAGTGTGTGTGTGTGTGTGTGTGCGTGCGTGCGTGCGTGCGTGCGTGCGTGTGCGTGTGCGCGCTGGTCTTAGCTCTATGTTTTTGTAGAAAGCTGCTTTGATGCTTCAGTCATGACTCTCTCTCCAAACCCTCCGGGGGGAAAAACTCACAGAATAAAGGAAACCACGCTTTACAAATCTGTCTCTTCATTAAAGACTCTGGCACAAATACAATAGAAGCTGAATATTCTCAGAAATTACAGTAATCTTTAACTTTCTTCTGATGAGATCAAAAAATGTGTGTACTCATCATGAATGGAGTGACAGTTAACATTTATACAATTAATTAATAATGCAATTAACATGCACTATTTCAAAGTTACAATCTGTGATGTAAAATGAAATAGATGTGGCATCTTTCAGCTCTAGTTGTTGCACTTACTGATGCTGTACCAAAAAGTTCTGCACTGTTAAACGTAGTTGAAGACATATACGGCAATACAGAACTACCATCATTAAAACAAATGTTTCTCGCTGGTGCAAAGGCTCCAAAAGTCTTTTGGCATTTCATAATAGCACAAGGAAAGCTTGGGGCCAAGACATTTGGATTGTCTTTGTTTAACCTTTGCTTTAATACCTTTGTAATGTCAAAACCATTTGAATCCTTTGGTTCACATTATGTCAGGATATTAAAACAGGAAAAGGTATCCGGTTATATTAAGTAAGGTTTATCTCGTTAAAACAAAGCTCCTCGTTAAAATGACACAACGTCATCATCATGTTCTGGTGTGCTTCCACATTCCCAAGTCTGTTATAAAGGTTGTTTGCTAAATAATTCCATATTATATTCTGTCCTTACATAGATACTGTTATAAATCTGTTTTTGTTTACGGTGACAGCCGTGGCCAGAGGCATTATGTTTTTGGGTTGTCTGTCCGGTTGTCCGTCTGTACTTAACATACGTCCTTGTGAACGCGATATCTCAGGAAAGCATGGAGGGAATTTCTTCAAATTTGGCATAAACTTCCACTTTGACTCAAGATGAAATGAATAAATATTGATGGTCAAAGGTCAAGGTCACTGTGACCTGACAACACGACATCTCAAGAACACCTTGAGATATTGTGTTCACAAGATTACGATTATCTCGAGAACACCTTTGGCAAATTTCTTCAAATCTGGCACAAACATCCACACATCCATGAACTGATTAGATTTTGGTAGTCAAAGGTCAAGGCCACTGTGACCATAACTCAAGAATTCATAAGCTAATTATGACAATTTCACACAAATGTCTAATAGGATAAAATGAAGAAGTGATGACATTTTGGACAGACATGGATGTAAACTGCAACTTGACTGGTACCTGTAAATATAACGTCAAAGGAATGGGTGAAGAAAAGAGTAAGATAAAATGACTATTTTTCTCAGATTCAATTTTAACCATGGAAGATAATAGCGAGTATATCGAAGATGTCTACATAGGTGGAAAACTTATCGTGTCTTCTTTGTCGTCTTTTTTAACATCAAGAGTGATCAGTCCTCCCAGTTAGTCACACAGCAGCCATCAGTGATCACAGACATTTAAATCAGTAGAAAGCTGCATCTGTACCATGCTGCCTCCAGCTCCCAACACTGATGCAATCTTAACTTTCTCCACCACCACCAGTAGCAGTATCAGGACTCTGTTGTTGATATTTATGGCGGTTACCCTTATATTTGGCCGGTGCTCCTACAGTAGATGAAGTCTAATTTAACTAGTCTCTCCCTGACTTAAGTGGACAGCGCTAAATCTAGACTCTACATGGTCAAAATGAATCTAAAACAAATGAAAGAGAATTCAGCCCAGTTTCTGTTGGCACCACCCTCCTGTCACCAGGCAGCCAGCAGTACAGTGACTGTGATGGAGAGATGCTGGCCACAATTAACCTCATTAACCCCTCATGCCTCTGATGTCCTGATGCAGCCTGACCTCCCTCAAACAAGGGGTTAACTACCACAACTTTTTTTGAGAGGCTAAGTTGGTCATTTAGGGACTCGCGGTGTGGTAGCGTGAACTTTTTCGACCCTACACCTTTTTAGATTTAGACACAAAGCATGGCTGATTGAGAAAACCTGACTGTATCCAGAGCTCACAATGACAGATCCTTCTCTTTCTGTACAGTGGTTGAATCTGTCATCAAAATGGCCAATCTGCTTCAATTTGTTTAACAGCTGCCGGGAGGAAGTCTTCATAAATGTCATATCTAAACACCCCATCATCACCGGAACCACATTAAATATTTGTGTTTAGTAACTGCATTGAAGAATTAAGCACTTCAACTGATAATTTCTCATGGCTGCGCTACTGCCAGACATTTCACATCTGTTTACAGGTCACACACGTGAATTGTGGATGGATTTAACAGTGATGCATATCAATACAGTGTTTGTACAGTAAGCCCTTGTATTGTGAGTTCAGCAAATCATTATGAAAGTGACAAAAATAAATATTCAATGTTAAGTCCATGTGATGAGAGCCACCCATGCACACACACTGTAGCACTGGTTGTAATTATGGCTGTGCTTAACAGTGTTTTCCTCTTTATCGGAAGGGAAACCGCAACCTGCTGTAAACCGTGTGCATTAGTTTGACTCTAGATTAAAAAGTCCTTCATGTGGCTTCTACTCATTATCACCAAATGCTGTAAGATTTTCCACTAGCCACTGCGTCTGTGGTTAACTGTAAAAGCTGATTATTATTCTGGTAAAATGTCACTAATAACGGAATGCACGTGTGTCTGTGTTCATGCATTCAAATTCAGGGAATTTCAACCCCCCAGTTAGAAAATGTTGAGAGCAGATCAAGTTTTTATTTCTGTGAAAGCTCCCAGGTTGGAGATTAGTGTATAGTCCTAAAAATGGAGCTGGAGCATCAAATGCCAGAAAAGACATTTCCCAACACTTCTCTGAATCAGATGTGCCGGAGCCAAAGTTCTATTTACTGACTTCACGTGGGGGAACTGAGGCTTAAACAGAAATAAATGACGGGTAAAAGTCCACAACAAAAGCAAGTTAACATCTTTATGATGTAATGTTGTCTCACCTTTCAGCCTCAGACAGCCCCGTCTAGTGCTGACCCTTCAATCAGCGGCCTTTTTCTAGAGACGTTAAGAGATTTGAAAACATTTTCCTGCCGTGGAATACTACATCATCAAATCAATTCTCACAATAAAGGTGGCATTGAACTTATTTCAGACTTTGTTTCATCAAAACACATAAAATCCACAATTTTGCTGAAGATTGACTGATACATTTATAATCAACGTGAACATACGCAGCGTTCAGTGTGTATAGTCTTGGTGTTTGATTTGACTTGTATACCTATTTTGTCAAAATTGTAATGGCCAAAAATTATTTAAAGTTTTACAATTAATACTTTAAGTTTTATTGATATTTCTACAGTAACAGTGTTAATGAGCAGTCATTTGATTGGTGCAATATCTGTGTGGTCTGGAACTAAAAATTGTCTGTAGGGCAATGTCGCTTCAATTACAACAGGCACTTAACCAGCTTTCTTAGTCCTATCTGCACTTTTTACATTCCTTTGTGACACCTTATGTTAGTTCCTCTGTATCGTAATTCAAGTGAACAATGTACAGTGTCCTGAGGTTACAGGGCTACCTGTTGCTGTGAGTGTTGACAGTCTGGCCATTTGTCATCACCACTACTGGACCCACGAAAGAGAGAATGCTAACGCTCACTAGATTTCTCTCTTTTCAATGATGAAAATATAATGAATATAACACAACACTGAGCGTTTGCAGGGAGCTGCCAATGACTCTGCAGGTGATGAAATAACATAATGCTGCATTCACGCAATCTCAGTGGAATGGGATGAACAGGAAAATCTCCCGTTATTCAGAATTCCAAGATGGTAGCCCACACTGCTGGCCTTGTAGTCACATTGTTTAAAGGGGACTTATCATGAAAAACTCACCTTTTCAGTGCTTGTGCACATACATTTGGGTATCTGGGGTGCCTACCAACCCACAAACTGTGAAATAAGATAACCCAGTCAGATTTAAGTGGGCTGTCTAGATCAGAAAACATGTGATTCAACAAGCTGTTCAGATCTGGATGTGATGCTCGTTCATGTCTATTTAGAGCGAGCACAAGCGTTGACTTAACGACCACAGGTGTTGCTGTTAACAAGCATTTCTGATTCTTACAAACAGTCCCTTTAAAGCATATAAACATGTTCAGGTAGAAACCCAAAATACAAGTATGAGCCTGAAATGAGCATGATATGTCTCCTTTAAATGATCTAAATGTGCTACGTTTGCTGTTGAAATTGTAACAACAGTATACGTATAGCCCTTTTTCATAATTGTTGACTCTACGACCCGGTAATACAACTAGGAGGCTGACGTGAGCTTTTTATTCTGACACAGTTGCACATAATTATGGTTTAAATAATGTGACATAAACACAGCATAACTCTAGTGAGAATCAGTGCTAAGGTTTGCAAACCAGCTTCCACTTTCTCTGTTAACATCATCCTTCCAGATGCTGAATGTTGTCGGGCCAGACTTCTCAAATTGCTAACAGTATATTGAAAAAAGGAAAAAACCTGGCTTGTATCAATACAGAGCTACATGTTCTAGTCAGTAGAGGACCACAGAAGTTGACCAGCCCACAGATGTCGGTCTGTCACTGCCACGGGAAACGCCTAACCAGAGGTTTGATCTTAGAACAAAGAAAAACATGTACAATAGCTGCAGTATCATTATACTTATTATTATTATACATCTTGCACAAAAAAGTGAGGAGAATTCAAATTTCATTTCGGGAGTGTTTACTCTCGCCGTTTATATTGTCTTCTCAGTGCATGTGACAAAGCCATGAAGGCCAAGCAAGCAACTCTACTGTATATAGACCTCTGACAGATGTTGAGGCTCAGTGCAGGGTGCAACAATTGCCAAAGCATTGAAGGTTTCCAGGAGCACAGGATGTTTCAACATTTTGGAACCGCTGTGACTCTTCTTAGAGCTAATTACTGTGTGCCAACAGAAATAACCCTGTCGCTTCTATGCCAGCCCACAAACACACACACTTCATCTTACACACTCACTCACACACAAACACAAGGTCCAATTTTGTCCCTTTTGCATTCAAGTGGTATATCAGCTGAGGGGTCAGTGCAGCTGTTCCTGCCGCCTACTGCACCTGATAACCACCCTGGGAGCAAAACACACAAACATCACCGTATCTCGTCCGGCGAGACATGAGATAGGGAGCAGTCGCTTTTCCACTGGGCTGGTCGCCGAGTCTGTTTACCTCTTTCACTGTCTGCCACACACATAGACCAAGCCCCCAGGAAGAGCGCTGGTCGTCGTTCCCAACTTTCGTAGTGGCCAAACGGCGGTACTACAACTTTTGTGTCAGTCATGTGATGCCATTGGGCCCAAAAATACTTTTTCCCATAGACTTACATTTGGAAAGAGACGTCTGTAACTCAGTGGATAATTTTTTTTGAGGTGAATCAACTTCCCAGTATGAACACTCTAATAGCCATTATTCAAAAAATGTAGTTTTTAAAGTTGTAAAACGCACTAACAGCTGAATCCAGAGTTATTTTCCTTCCTCCGTTCATGTGAATGAGACCCAGATCAAGGCTGGAGCGCAAGCCGTGACGTCAGCGTGACGTTGGGACCCCGTGACCGAGTCATGTGACTGAGCGGACGCTACTGCCCATATTCCATGTGCCCAAGATCCGCCAAGATCCGGGTACTTTTCCAGACAGAAGTCGAGCCATTTAGGCTTCATGAGCCACTGAGCAACTTTCAATGGAGCCCGGCCTCCAACGCTGTATCCAGTTCTCTTTATACATCCATGACACAGACACAAACATTTAGTGTACAGGGACATCGAGACAACTGATAGCTGTAATAAATAAAGAACTAGGGCTGTCAGTTGATTAAAATATGTAATTGTGATTAATCGCATGATGGTCCATAGTTAATCACGATTAATCAAATTAATCTCACATCTTTTATCTGTTCAAAATGTAACTTAAAGGGAGATTTGTCAAGTATTAATAATACTCAACATGGGAGTAGACAAATATATTGCTTTATGCAAACATATGTATATATGTATTATTGTAAATCAATTAACAACACAAAACAATGACAGATATTGTCCAGAAACCCTCACAGGTACTACATTTAGCATAAAACAATATGCTCCAATCATAACATGGCAAACTGCAGCCCAACAGGCAACAACAGCTGTCAGTGTGTCAGTGTGCTGACTTGACTATGACTTGCCCCAAACTGCATGTGATTATCATAAAGTGGGCATGTCTGTAAAGGGGAGACTCGTGGGTACCCATAGAACCCATTTTCATTCACATATCTGGAGGTCAG
>CAKAOH010037624.1:0-35902 GCA_916701665.1 Sebastiscus tertius | reverse complement strand
CTCTGACTGCATGTGTTGCAGATTTCTGGATGTCCGATCTGAACCAGCAGGCAAAGGACCAGGACCTGGTTTTGGATCAGAACCACAGCCGACCGTACCTGTATGTCAACCCAGTCACTGTGGAGGAGAGCCCCAACAAAGACCTGAACCACTCCTCCATCTCTAAACTTGATATCATCCCCAATCCAAACATCACCTCCTCTCTGCAGAATGGAGAAGTCCCACAGAAGATCAGCACAGAAATCAAAGGTCAGACTAGAACCGCGACCAACCAGGAGACTAAATACAAGCGCCCCCCACCCCGACCCCCAAGCCTGGGCTCAGGGTCTGGGATGGGCCTTCTCTTCTCCTCTCCCCCCTCCCCATCTTCTGTAACTCTAGCAGATGAGAGAAAAGAGGAAGGAAGGGGAGGAGTAGGGGAGAGAGAAGAGAGGAAGTCTACATCACTTACTCCATCGAGGCCTCCTGTCCCCCTGCAGAGCCGAGCCGCTCCCCCACTGCCTCCTGCTCCTCTCCGTCGCACCTCCTCCAGGAAGAGCACTGACCGAGAGGTAGGAGAGGGGACGGAGAGAGAGAAGGGACAAAATCCTGCAAAGAAAACTGAGAGAGAGGGGGGAGGAGAGAGAGGAGGGGAGAAAAGGGGAAGTAAATCAGGTCAGCTGGGTGAGGGCGCTGAACAAGAGAACAGCAACCAGCATCAAGAGGAGGAGGTGCAAAAGGACAGGGAAAAGAGAGAGAAAGAGGAAGAGAAGGAGGAGAAAGAGGTGAAAATGGATAAAGAGGAGGACAAACAAAAACCCAGCTCCCACTGTCCACCATTAGTGAAGAGACCGTCCCGTCCAGTGCCTCCGCCAAGGAGGAAACCATGTTCCCCAGACGCACCTGTGTGCCCCAACCAGGCTGGAGGAGGATTAGCCAATCAGACTGCTGGGATGAGAGTACCCCCTCCCTCCCCGGCACGGCGGCCAGATGTGTCGCTGTACTCACCACAGGGGGGTACTGTGCTAGTAACCGATCCAGACTCCCGCTCTACAAGCAGCACAGAGGAAGAAGGAGAGCTGAACCAGGAACAGGAGCAAAACCACAAGTAGGTCTGGAGAGGCAAAGTAGGCTCTGTTCAAAATACATACTACTATTCATACTAAGTATGACGTACAAATGAGGATACATCAGACTGACAATACATCATCCAGAGTAGGCTCTGACCACGCCCCCTTTCAGGGAAAACAATCCTGTGTCCCTCATAGACGGTAACAGAGTGAACAAAAGAAGTTGAAACATGTCTCCAAACTTCTACTTTAAACAAACAGCTAATAGTAATAACGCTATGCTGAAGAGTTGCTGTGTAGTTGGTTGCACCAGCATTAAAAACAAAAATGATTTGTTTCCCTGCCATGTCCTAAAAAGATCTAATAGAGGGTCTATATGGCTCCAAGCTAAAGACCAGACCAGCATGGCTTTATGGCTCCAAGCTATAGACCAGACCAGCGTGGCTTAATGGCTCCAAGCTATAGACCAGACCAGCGTGGCTTTGTGGCTTCAAGCTTTCGACCAGACCAGCATGGCTTTATGGCTCCAAGCTATAGACCAGACTTTTAGCTTGAGTGATAGGCTGCTGCAG
Source organism: Sebastiscus tertius (assembly GCA_916701665.1). Taxonomy (NCBI): domain Eukaryota; kingdom Metazoa; phylum Chordata; class Actinopteri; order Perciformes; family Sebastidae; genus Sebastiscus; species Sebastiscus tertius. Next base: position 34,281 of record CAKAOH010037624.1, on the reverse strand, counting down.
TAATACAGTCATACATTAACATTATAGCAGCATCATAATGTCGTCTCCAACTAAATCTCAGCCTAGAGATCAAACAGTTGGTTATTAACACATTGGTTATTCACAGACAACACTCAGCCTAACAGGGTTCAGTCAGATATGTAGAGATGTCTGGATCAGCAATATCCTCCACTGTGTTGGACGGGGGAAATCTGAAGGGACATGGCGGTGATCAACCTTCATTTATTAAGGTATCACGAACGCTCAGGTTCAGACAAGGTCGCAAAATAATTATTGCAAACGTTTGTATAACAAGAATGCATACAAACTTGTCAAAATCACAATCCAAACATACGTCAAATTGCATTGAAGTCTATGAGATCTTCTGTTTTCTATCCCCCAAAAGGGGGCGGGGCCTTGACTTTTTAAGAAGTACCCGTATGTGCCGGTCTGATGTTTACTCAACTGCCTCAAAATAAATTGCGTCTCTTCAGACTGTGTAATGGTGGACTGCGAGGCAGACGGTTCTGGTACCAACAACAGAGCGCATACAAATGTGAAAAACACAGGAGCTGATATGTATATAATGTACTGTGGAAAAAATATGTAACACTAAAATATGGATACAGTCATGTGATGCAGAGAAGACATACTGCTTGAGTTTACTTCAGTGTGAAAAGTCAATCATTAATTTAGTAGGCAGTATGCAACTGTATGTCACAGGTACTGCATTTAGCATAAAACAATATGCTCCAATCATAACATGGCAAACTGCAGCCCGACAGACAACAACAGCTGTCAGTGTGTCAGTGTGCTGACTTGACTATGACTTGCCCCAAACTGCATGTGATTATCATAAAGTGGGCATGTCTGTAAAGGGGAGACTCGTGGGTACCCAGAGAACCCATTTACATTCACATATCTGGAGGTCATTTCCCCTTTGGAAATGGACATGACAGTTTTTCTTCGCCAAAATTTAGTGCAAGTTTGGAGTGTTATTTAACCTCCTTTGCGACAAGCTAGTATGACGTGGACGCCTAAAAATCACAAGTTGCATTAATACATTATATATATACATTATATATTAGGGCTGTCAAAGTTAACGCAATCTTTAATATATATATGTTTATATCTAGCTATAGATATAAATATCTATAGCTAGATATATAAGATGTTTATTAACACAGACAGGAACTTTGTACAAGGTTCAAATCATCAAAGCATTTTGAGCTATGCATATAAATTCATCTCTATATGACGCCTCCCTTCACAGAAGGTCTCAGACCAGAGTGAAGACTGGACCTCAAAATCAATTGGTACCGCTATATTGGTCAAAGGATCCAAAGTCACGAGTCATGCTTCACAGAATGTTTCTATAATTGCATGTTTCTAAAAGCGTGTCATGTGTCACAAGGACATTGAATCAAACACTGTGGTGGAGAGGGTTAAATGTAAGACGTACAAGAGATGAAGAAAAACTAAGGAAAAAGACTTAGTGTATATTTCTTTCCAGTCGCCCTGCAGGGAGCCGCAGCCCTAAGGTAGCAGTGAAGAGAACCCCCACCACTGTTATGTTGGACCGAGCCCGCTACCGCCTGTCCACCGTCCTCACCGGCCTCATCAGCCACGAGCGCCGCCTCACACAGCGCATCGTAGAGATGGCCAGGGACCCTCTGAGCTACTTTGGTAACCTGGTGAGTACACTGAGGGAGAAAGATCATCATCTGTTTGGGATTTTGAGTTCAACAACCAGCTGATATATTCATATTTTTCTGGAAAACAACATCAGCTAAAAGTCTAAAATACAAATGGAATTTAGTTGGGCTTTCATAATTTGTATTTAGGTAAAAGAGCACCGTGCGTTCACCTTGGAGACCATGTCGAACCACTCCTCCTCCACTGAGCTGTTACAGGAGATCAGACAGATGATGACTCAGCTGAAGAGTTACCTACTGCAGAGTACAGAGCTGCAAGCCATGCTGGAGCCACAACATCAGTACACACAAGACAAACTAGGTAACTTTAAAACTGTTTTCAATTGAAAACACATTTCTGTTCTTCACATTTTATGTGGGACTAACTATGTGGGGAAGTTTGTAAAACTGTTATGTCCTTTGTATATTTCACTCATATACAGTATATTGTACTACTCAGCCTGTGAACATTAATGTCTTCTGTCTTTGTCAAATCTGAGAAAATAACCCTGATGATATCATAAGAGGTAATCTCAGTTTGGGTTTGTAAATTACAAATGTATAACAGAAAACCTGCTAAAGAACTGGGGGCAGGGAGTCTGAAATATGTGGGCATTTATCGGACGGGCGATACATCAGACCGGCAATACGTCATCCAGAGTAGGCTCGCATGAAAACAATCCCGTGTCCCTCATAGACGGTAACAGAGTGAACAGAAGAAGTTGAAACATGTCTCCAAACTTCTACTTTAAACAAACCGGTAACAGTAATAACGCTATGCTGTGTATGCCGTGCCATGTGTGTAGTTGGTTACATCAACAATAAATACAGAAACGCTGATCTCTGATTTGTTTCCCTGCCACGTCCTAAAAAGATCTAATGGAGGGCTTTATGGCTCCAAGCTATAGACCAGACCATCATGGCTTTATGGCTCCAAGCTATAGACCAGACCAGCATGGTTTTATAGCTCCAGGCTATAGACCAGACCAGCATGGTTTTATAGCTCCAGGCTATAGACCAGACCAGCATGGCATCATCTCCCTTTTAGGGGAAAGAAACTCGCTGTCACAGGAGAGAAAATGATGGAAAGCTGTTGTGTAGCAGGTTAACGAGGCTTTCACACTGAGATCTGAGGCTCATACTATCAACACGTTGGTTATTCACAGACAACACTCAGCCTAACAGGGTTCAGTCAGCTTCAATGTTGACCATTCTTTTTTTATCTGTTGCTTGTGAGTGTTTAGTGTTTGTTGACACTGTGTCGGGGTTGTTATGTGTCCATGCAGAAAGCATAGTAGAAGTTGCTCTGTGTAAGAGTGTACTGAAGCCACTGAGGGAGCCAATTTACCAGAGTCTGGAGAAACTGCACAGCAACGACGGCAGCATGAAACAACTGGCACAGAACCAGGTAGGACTGAATGTGAGCACTTCTACAGGAGACTACATATAGCGCTGTATTTATATTCCTACTAGTAGTAGCAGCAGTAGCAGTTGTGATGCTGATGGTGTGCGTGTTGTTGTGTGTGTCAGTCTGGTGTCCTAGGCAGCACCACCACGGCATTAGGAGTAACCACTGCCGTCCCCGAGGCCTCTGCTATGGAGAAGATCAGCATCAAACTGAACAACCTCCATCTGGAGTATTCTCCCCAGAAAAAGATTGAGCTTATGCTGAAGGCCTGCAAGCTCATCTATGACTCCATGTCTGTCAGCTCTCCAGGTCAGAACAGTCCTTTAACCTCCGACCCTTAATGCTATTCTGATAGAACTATTGTTTTTTATTAAAAAAGTCAAATTTGCCAGGAGACATGTTGCTGTTTACTGCATGTGTTCCATTAAAGGGATAGTTTGGGTGTTTCTCAGTGGGGTTGTATGAGGTACTTCTCCATAGTCAGTGTATTACCTACAGTAGATGACAGTCGGCACGCACCCAGTTTGGAGAAACAGACAGGAGTACCAGCACGGGAGCAAAGCAATGTACTGCTGTGGACGGGGGCAGCAGCTAAACAGATTTTAGACACCTAAAAGAATCAATATCAGTTTAAGTGTACGCTGTATTTAGAACATTTTCATTGCTTTATCTTGCTGTCAGACAGCCCTTTCCGACAGGGAACTGAAGTCGTTGTATCCATCTTTAATCTTTTGTTCTCGCCAAAGCCACCAGACTCCATTGATAAAACCTGTAATTTTACCTTGCAGAAAACGGGGGTTGCTGGCCTACCACTGCCTCGATGGGTTAGTTTGTTTTTGTTACTGTGTGACTTTGGTGAATCCGAACTAACCAAAGTCACACAATAACACAAACAAACTAACCCATTGAGGCAGCAGTAGACCAGCAATTCCCCTGTTCTTTACAGTAAAATGACTGTTTTTTTCAATGGAGTCTGGTTGCTTTGGCGAGAACATAGATAACAGCTTCAATTCCCCTTAAGAAACATAAACTGTATAGTATGTATAGCTGTCTCATAGCAAAGTAAAGTGCTGAAAATATTCAAAATATTATATTATACTATATATATTATAAATCTTATACTTAAACTGATATTGATCTTTTTAGGTGAGCCTTTCTTTTAGGTGTCTATAATCTGTTTTTCTGCGGCTCCCATCCACAGCAGTACATTGCTTTGCTCCAGTGCTGGTACTTCTGTCTGTTTCTCCAAACTGGGGGCGTGCCGAGCATCATGTACTGTAGGTAATACACTGACTTGGAGAAGTACCTCATACAACCCCACTGAGAAACCCTTTAATGTACTTCTTCAAGGTGGCACTCCAATCAATTTTGCTCACTAGGTGCATACACCAAATACGTTTTTCAGGCTTCCTCGGGTGTCTGCGTTTTTTGGCCCCATAGTGAGCATGAATATTACAGTCCTTCTCTGGCTGACTTACCATTTATTATTCATTTCTTATTATTAATATTTTTAAATTATACAGCCCTTTCATTTTTATTGGACCTAATGGTTAAAATTGTGATATTAGACTTATTTTAGAAAAAAAATCTATTCATTGTTCTAAATCTGTTTCTCTCATTATGATTGTCTATGACGAATGGGCTTTTTGGGCCAGTGGGCGTCACGTAAACTGCAATTCCAACTTTAACCACTATGCCAAAGTCTCCTCCGAGGCCAATGCTGTTCCTGTGGAGCTTGTGGTGGTCTCGACTGACTCAAGAGACTCTTCAGAGATGAAGAAAAATTTGCTGTGCCATTATCCTGTAATTGCCACCTGTTGCCACAGCAACCAAGGCTTTTATACCCTGACAACAATCAAATTCTGAGAGTGGCAATTTATTCTTAACATTTCTCAACTGGGCATATTTAAAAATGCTACACATTGGCACAAACGATTGGCTATCTACTGATTTTAGACTAACATGAATAAGTGTATGAACCTCTCCACCTCAAATTAAAAATAGTTTCCTCTCTGGAGTTTACCCTTTCAAAGTATTTATATGTTTGTGTGTGTGTGTGTTTAGGGCGGGCCCATGGCGCTGATGACTTCCTGCCAGTAATGATGTATGTCCTGGCTAGATCCAATCTGTCCGCCCTGCAGCTGGATGTTGAATACATGATGGAGCTGATGGACCCATCATTGGCACTAGGAGAAGGTACCCAGTAAACACTTAAACAGTCTTTCCTGTTGCTCTATCTGTGTTTATCACATTATTGACCATGCCCTTGTGTGTGTGTGTTTGTGTGTGTGTGTGTGTGTTTGTGTAGGTTCCTATTATCTGACCACCACCTACGGGGCTCTGGAGCACATTAAGACGTTTGACCAGCAGAGGTCAGCAACACGGCAGCTCAGCAGAGAGGTTCAGGACTCAATCCACCGCTGGGAGAGACGACGCACGACCAACAAGGAACGCATGGACCAAGGATCTGTGCGGGTACACACACACACACATAGAAGACATTATCAACAATAGCACACAGTGTGATCTGAAAGCGTCAGAGTGACTCACACGTTGAAAAGAGACAATGAGGATTGGTATTTGATGCTGCCAGTCTTAGTATGTACTATGGCTCAAAGCACAATATAATCAAAATGCAATATCCATGAACTAATATTTACAGATGAACAAATAAGAAAACACACTAATAGATGTACCATGTATTGAGTTTATATTTGGGGGAATAAAACTGAAAACAATAAAGCACAGAAGTATCCCAACTGTGCCTGTGAACACTCACACAGACACACACAAACAAGCTGAGATGTGTCCATGCAGTTATCTTGGTGTAACACTTTGTGTACTTCTGTTGTACAGGATTTTCTGACAGTGTCTTGTCCAGAGATTGGAACCAACCCCAAAACTCTGGGTGTCCTCCCTACCACGACAATACAACAGCTAGCGGAGCAGTGTGCGGCACGCTTTGAACAAGGTAAATGTCTGTCACGTGTTACTGTCAGCGATGAGTTCTTACTCTTTCATTTGTTTCATTCACACAATTCAGTTCCTGACCTCATACAAGAGAACATGATTGTTAGTGTTACTCTCAAGTCCAAACTATTTTAAAGGGTCACTCCAGCAATTTAATAATGCACTAACTAATCACACATTTTTTATCTGTTCAAAATGTACCTTAAAAGAGATTTGTCAAGTATTTAATCCTCTTATCAACATGGGAGTGGACAAATATGCTGCTTTATGCAAATGTATGTATATATTTATTATTGGAAATCAATTGACAACATAAAACAATGACAGATATTGTCCAGAAACCCTCACAGGTACTGCATTTAGCATAAAACAATATGCTCCAATCATAACATGGTAAACTGCAGCCCAACAGGCATCAACAGCTGTCAGTGTGTCAGTGTGCTGACTTGACTATGACTTGCCCCAAACTGCATGTGATTATCATAAAGTGGGCATGTCTGTAAAGGGGAGACTCGTGGGTACCCATAGAACCCATTTACATTCACTGATCTGGAGGTCAGAGGTCAAGGAACCCCTTTGAAAATGACCTTGATAGTTGTTCCTTGTCCAAATTCAGCGTAAATTTGGAGCGTTTTCTAGCCGCATTCACGATAAGCTAGTATGACCTGGTTGGTATCGATGGATTCATTAGGTTTTTTAGTTTCATATGATGCCAGTATCTTCACTCTAACATTTTGTGTTAACTCGTTATTATTGCTTTAACTTTGACAACCCTAGTTGATATATTTATGAACTTTGAAGCGAGCCAGGCTAGATGTTTCCCCTTGCTTACAATCTTTATGCTAAGCTAGGCTAACCACATCCTGTATGCAGCTCAGTACTTAACACACAGACATGAAGTCAAGATTCTCACCCTCGGTACAAGCACCTTATTACGACCCATATTTACGTTTGTTGTTCGCCGCCGACCTCTAGTGGCCATATAGTAGTTATGATGGGAGCAAAGGAGGAAGACAGGTGACATAGTATAAGGACCGACAAAGTCAGTATAGGGAAGAGGTTGGGAGGTTGGGCTGATGGATCGGTCAAATACACAAGGGACTTTGACTCAGGAGGCCGCTGTTCATGTGAAATCACAAACATAAGTTAACTTACATAACATATTTAAAGCAGCAGTAGGAGAGATTGGAGCAAATATGATTTTAAAAAGTGATTTTTATAAAACGGTCGCTATATCGTGACAGTAGTACATGAAACAGGTAACCTGATAAAAATCATGTTCCTCTGTGTCCTCCGGTGCTCCTAACGGCCTCGGCAAGATTTCACAGACCGGAGGAAAACAAGATCTGAGGTCTGCTGTCCAGCTGCCGTCTATGAGAGCCGGCTGTCAATCATTCGCAAACTCCGACCAAACGGTCAAACTAGGCAGCGCTGATCAAATATGAATCAATATTCTGTTACTGTAATGACTATTTCTCTCTTCAGATGTTCTCAGAAACATCTTGTAGTGTACTGTTTAGCTGTAAAGTGAGAAAGTTTGTGTCCCAGCCGCCATGTTGAGATCAGGTTGAGATTGAAAACAGAGCCATGAGGAGGAGCAGAAGTCTAGTTTTCTCTCAGAACACTTGAATTACAATATGATGAAAGGTTATTATGGGAATTTTTGCCCAATGATGCCAAAAATATACTGCCTACTGCCACTTTAACTGATGTCACGTACAATTAACTTACATACATAACTTGAGTTACGTAACAAACATACTTATTTTAACCCAAATCATCATATTTACCTAAACCTAACCAAGTAATTTAGTTTTGTTGCCTAAACTCACGTTAACCGTGTGACATTACGTTTAGGTGTGAGGTTGTGTTGATCTCTTGCCACCGGTAGGGTTGCTAATTTCGGAAACACTCCTGTGGATCGTATTAGAGGGTACAAACAAACGACCTATGTGGTCGTATGGGTTGGAGGACTTGTTAAAAGAAAACCCTCCTGACATTGTTGTCAAGCAGAAGTTGCAATCATTTTGACATCATACCAGCAAGATTACTACAGTTTCCATGTCTATCTGTAGAATATGTTACGGAGATGAAAAAAAGTAAAGATTTATTTTTAAATCAACACTTCCTGCTTTCATTTCAAAATAAAAGCCCTCAAGCGTTTTTTCTGTGGACAGAATTCCTTCATTTGTTAACACGAAATGCTTTTATTCTGAAATATATGCCAGACAGTGTTCTAGAACATGCAGTGACTTGAAGAGCTCCATGACTGAATATAGTATGGAGTTTTAATTGTGGATTATTACTATTATTTACAAATTACCACACGTTTCTTAACCTTTCTCAGTCTAAAATAAATATAAATTATATTTATAATGAAATGAAATGGCCATTAAAAGGCAAACTCTATGTAGAAAGAAAGGGCTGACAGCAGCAGCTGCAACAGCAGAAACGCAGCAGACACGCAGCTGAAATGCAGCTGGTGTGAACGCCCAACGCGTGAATCACGCAGCCGCCACGCCACGCAACCGCCACACCACACAGCCGCCACGCCACGCCACGCAGCCACCACGCCACGCAGCCGCCATGTGCTCCTGACGTTCCTGGTGTGTCCGCGGCTTAACCATCTTTGGCGTGGACTTTAGGCTTTGTAACTTTGCAGACGTTTTACATGCACAGACAAACTGTCTAACACAATTATTATTAAGGAAAGGAAAAAAGCATAACAGGTCCTCTTTAAGTTTGCCAGTGTCGAGATTTGTTCTTCACTACTATTATATTATCACTACATTATCATCATTCTTGGGGTAACGTTATGCCTCCTTGTTTCTTTCCCCCAGACTCCTACATACTCAGTGTGTACATGGATGGTGTTCACCAGCCCCTGGCTCCTACAGAGCTGGCCCTCAGTGTTAAGAACAGTTCCCAACCTGGAACCTACTGCTTCGTCTATCACCCTATCGACCAACCTGTCAACCAGCCCCAGCCCGGCCGCAGCTGCCCCACCGACCCGCCTCCGGCTCCTCCTGCAGAAAGCTTCTTCCCAGCTGACTTCATAGCTGTCGACACTGTGGAGCCAGAGGCGGAAGAGGAGAGTCTGATTAGCTTGTAACTGCTCCAGCATCACAGTGGCAGCTGCTGCATCGCTATGGTAACTACATCATTGTGCTGACAGTATTACTGTGGTGACTGCATCAACAAACACAATTTAGGTCAGTGTTATTATCTCAGGTCTCACTTGAAATGTTAGTCAGAGTGAAACTTAAATGAAGAAAACATAAGTGATGTGGGTTAACGAATGCAGTATATGACAAACTATGGTATGTGATGAAACGTGTAGTATGACTCCCTTCTTTTATACTCATTTTACATGCATCACCAAAGAGGGCAGTGGCCGACTAAAATGACACAACAGAGAGATCAATGACTGATTTTGTATCTCAACATGGGGTCTGGAACCCCAGAGACTGCAGGAGGTTATGGTTTTATAGAATGTATAAAAAATATGTTATTCTAACATGCACATATTTGATCATGTTTATACTCTATGATATTTGATGCTACTCCCTCTGATGCTCAAGACTGTCTACATGGGTATGTTACTGATTATTGGTTCAGGATTATATTAACAAGATGAATCTGTAATTCCTTTATAAAAGTCTACAGCATTCAGATCAATACTTGTTTAAAGGGGGGAAAGGACAGGTATAGTAGTAGCTATATTGACAAAAACTGTCATTTTCATGACCAAATTTCCAGTAAGCATCAAGAATTTTCATTCCATATTTGTCTATGTACTAATACTGAATGTATTGTAAATAAACTTTTACAATTTGCCAATGCTGTTTCTTGTTTAAGTTGATGTTTTCTAAACTAAAGGAGTTCACAATTCACAAATGCTTTACAGATAAGTTATAAGCCATTAATAAGGCCAACTTTTGGGTCGCCAGGTTGTGAAAACTCCCCATGACTGATTGGACCACTTACTGCATACTGTAAAAAGTCATAGTATAGTATGTTGAAAAATGTCGTGAAAAAAAGTCATAGTTTAGCTTGTCGAGAAATTTCCTGGGAAAAAGTAATACTATTGTATGTCGAATAATTTCCCGAAAAAAATTCATACACTAGCATGTCAAAAAAAAAATCCTGAAAAAAAGTCATAGTATAGCATTTTGAAATATTTCTTGTAAAAAAGTCATTTTATAGATGTCGAAAAATTTCAAGACAAAAGTCATAGTATAGCATGTTGAAAAATGTTGTGAAAAAAGGTCATAGTATAATTTGTCGAAACATTTCCTTAAATGAAGTCATAGTATAGTATGTCGAAAAATTTCATGAAAAAAAGTCATAGTATAATATGTTGAAATATTTCCTGAAAAAAAATCATAGTATAGTAGCTCGAAAAATTTCCTGAAAAAAAGTTTAAGTTTAAAAAAAAAAGTTTAAAGACATGATAGTTTATCATGTCGAAAAATGTCCTGAAAAAATTAATTGTATGGTATGTCAAATTATTTCATGAAAAAAGTCATAGTATTGTATGTCGAAAAATTTCATGAAAAATTCATTGTATTGTATGTCAAAAATGTTCATGAAAAAAAGTCATGATATAGTATGTTGAAAAATTTTGTGAAAAAAGTCCTAGTATAGTATGTCGAAAGATTTAGTGAAAAAAAGTCATAGTAAGGTATGTTGAAAAATGTAATGAAAAAAAGTCATACACTAGTATTTCAAAAACAATTCCTGAAAAAAAGTCATAGTATAGCAGTATGTATAGGCTGCAAAGGATCTGGACTCATATCAATTTGTTAACAACTTATTCAGCATTTATGAATGTATTGAAAACATTTAGAACTGGATTATTACAATATAGATAAATATGGGCCAAAGGGATTTTTTCACAAATTGGCAACCACAAGTTTGTTCTTATCAATGGCTGGCAAGTTATCCATAAACAAAGTGCTTGGCAGATCAACAAAACTATGTGACCTTCCATTGGAAATGGGTCGATCCTTTTGAAAGCTTTTGGACCTTTCCGCGAGCAACAATCCGACAATTACAGTATGTCCCTAACCACATTTTACTCAAAAGCTTCTCCTAACCTCAATGCCTTAATGCCTCAAGTGTCATCTACAAAATTCCTGGGAATTATTGTTGATGAGCGCTTAAGTTGGAGAGAACAGATTGAGGGGTCAGTAGAAAAATAAATAAATCTATTGGTATAATAAGAAGGATTAGTCCTCTTGTCACCACAAACTGTCTCCTTACTCTTTATTATAGTCTAATTTATCCCTATCTTTCATATTGTAATATAGTTTGGGCGAGTACTTTTCCTACAAACCTTCATAAAATTTGAGTTCTCCAAAAATGTTTTGTGAGGATTGCAACTCAATCAGAGTCACACATCTCCTCTGCTCCTCTATTTCACAAACTCCACATTCTTAATATTTATGATATCAATATTTCTCAAATATGTGTTTTTATTTCTAAGATACTTTCTGGTAGGAATATTCCTGAGCAGTTCAAGACCTATTTTAAAACAAATTCTTAGGTCCATTCTTACTCAACCCGTCAACCTCTAGATCTTCATCCTGCTGAATGTCTCACTAGTAGAGGTCAGTTATCGATAAGATTTAGGGGAACCAAATGATGGAGTAGCCTTTCACATCTATCAAAAAACTGTTCATCTGTCAAATGTTTCAAAACTCTCTTAAAGGGTCATTTAATTGCTGTTTTGTAATTGCTTTTCTCCATGTTGCCCATGAATCTGTTGCATCTTTTTTATTTTTTCCCACTTACACTGTTGTTTGGTTACGATTGCCCAGAAGTCTTTATAGATATTCAAATCAATATCCTCCTCACAAACAGTAACCATACACTTCCACGCAACACACACACACACGCACACACACACACACACACACACACACACACACACACACACACACACACACACACACACTTGTCTTTTTAATATACTTACTGTATTGTTATTGTTGTTATTATATGTATTTTGTTTTAATGGTTTGTTATCACTATTATGTAGTTATATTATTTCTTTATATTGATCTTGTCTCTGGGTGGAGGCTTCAGATAAACCCAGTTGTTTTTTTGCGTCTTCCTGCACTTTATATTATTCATTTCTTTTTTAGTTATGTTGTGTAGTCTGAAATTGTGCAAAATAAATAAACAAACAAACAAACCAAAATAAGAGTATTAGCGGTCCACGCTGACGTCAGGGGTGTCAACAAGCTTTAATGTCAAAATGGTTCGATAAAACAAACACAAAATAGCACGATTCACTCAAATTTCTCCAGAATTTGATCATCGGTTTAACGTCATTGCCAACTGATGAATACATAAACAGCTCGGTGACGATGGCACCGATGGGAGTTGTTTCTGATGAGAATATAGGTAGTGTGAGGTGACACTACGTTGTGTCTGAAGCTTGTTATCCTCTGTAAAAATCAGTGTATTGCAGAACCATTGTTAGGGCCATCTGCTTCCTGTCTGCAGGTCATTATTTCCAGCGAGGCCCATAATGAGGTACTTCAACGCTAACAAGCTTCCTGTGTGCCAACAAACTGCAGAATCTCCACCATTACACCTTTTGTCTTGTTTCCATTTCAGTAGGCATCCACACAGGAAATGTTTCATGTTTCAAATACACGTGTGCGAATGGACACATCCGATTTTTGTATCACTTCCTGTGAAGCTGATGTTTGGAGATGCCTTTAGTCTACAGATGTTTTACCCCTGGGTTGTCTTGGTGAGAATGAGATGACGAACATTGACATGATGAAACTGTTCATTGTTATTGTTGTGGCTACTAGATATAGATGCAGTGAACACATTTGTAGGATGGCCTTCAAGTCTATTTACATGCGCATTAGTTATTCTTTGTTATAAACCCCTCATCTTAGACACATCATTAAGTCATAGGCTAATGACTTCAGGGCTTTTTCAGCAATCGAAATAGGTATGGTGTGCTCACTGGCTACTGTTCCTCACATTGAAAAAACAACCAATCAGACCTTTGTTGGCGCAATTAGGAATGGAGAAGTCCTGAAAAATTGCCAGGAAAATGGTAACATGCATTGATGATGATAATATCATAGCCTCCGTGTCAACTGATTATGACTTTCTTGACTTGCAAAATTATGTTTTAAATGACAAACATCATATGTGTGATTCATGGCACAATTCAAACGGGATCCTAAAAACGTATTTGTCTCTTACTGTTGACTACTGTACATATTTTTTCCAAAATAAGGTCCCATGGGGTCCACCAGAAAGGGGCGGGACTTTGCCTTTCTATTTTAACAGCAAACTGATGCTAATCTGCATACAGTAGAGCTGCCATTTTATCTCATATATTTTGCATCATACTGACAGTTTTTTTGATACTGTTAAGTTAGCCTGTTCAATGGTCTATCAAATTGTCTGTTTGTTGAGTATAAATTGTATCTATTACAAGACTGCAGCAAGACTTTGAGGCTGGATGCACTGCCAGCCGGGCGGCAGGCCAAGTTGAGGACCGAGGTGTGCTGACCCCTGGCATTGCAGACTGGTTTTATGGATGTGTAACTAGCAGTATCACTAGATAGAGATATAGGCCAGGGCTTGCTACGCATGACACTGGGTTTGGAGTATAATGAAAATGAAATAATCCACAATGGTTGTTGGGGAGGGTGTCAAGGCAACTGAGCTGGAAGGCAAAGCTTTCTATTTACCTGTCGATTTACGTTCCAATTAGGGATGTCCATAATTAACCGTTTAACCGACATTAAGCATTTTAACCGATTAACGCTATCGGTTAAAACGGTTAAAAGAAATGTTAATAATGAACTGAAAAGCTGAGCTGCGCTGCTAACGTAGCACAAATACACACACTGTTTGTTGGACGCTAGCTAAAGTTAATCCGGACAGACACACAGCTGACAACCTGCTAAACTAAACTAAATGTGTGGTGGAGACTTTTACTGGGAAAGTGGCTGCATGTCCGCGACACTACACGCAGCATCGTAGCTGCTAAGTTAACGCTCCCGGACGGTGAACTGGAGACAGTGAACGCAGCATCGTAGCTGCTAAGTTTAATAAAGCTCATCTTGGTTTACTGTTGTCTGCTGTCATTTTTGGGCATATTTACAATGAAGTACTGTATATACGGTAACAACAGCCAGAACCAGCTGCGCATTGAGAAAGTAGAGAAGAAGAAAAAGTGGATATTCCTGTACTTCCCAAGCCAATAAAAGCATGCCCTATATATGGGTGTTTGGGTGTTAATTTTTTTTTTTTTGGTAAATCATCTTCCCAGTATGCCACTGAGCAACTCTCTCCCTGTCACCAATGCTGTATCCAGTTCTCTTTCTACATCCATGGGCAGCAGACTGCTATTTTCAGTGACAAAGAACCAAAAACCAGCAGCCAAACAGCAGACAGACACAATTAGCGACTAACAGGTGAACATATCGGAGTATTTAGCATAACCGGGTATTTCCCTCTGGGGTTGGTGGAGACCAAAACAGAGCTAAAAGGAGGGTGAATATTAGGTACAATATTAGAAACAAACATGACTCCAAATCAGTGCTAAAGATAGGCTACTGTATGCTAACAAGTTCACCACATCAGGTTAAAAGGTGATCATATATCAGTGTCAAGTCGGTTATTGCAGGTTGAATTTACTATTACTATATATTCACATGATTTTGTTTAGTCTTATCTGGAATATTCCATAATGGACACCATGTAAGATTATTTTTCCCAAACCCACATAAACATATTTTTTTCTGCGTGGGCAAAGTGTGACAATCTTCGATAGAAACATGCAGTGTTTGGCTAACCTGCCTCAAAGCATGAATGAACACACTCGCACATCATGCACACACGAGCACTATAATGATTTTCAGTAATAAGACGGTGGGCTCGCCACAACAGCACCATGACTAAGAGTCTCTGAAACAGGACACTAACAAGCTAACAGCACTTCCACTAGGGCTGTCCCCTTGCACGCTAAACTCAAAGTTGGTTTGATCTGGTGAAAGGTGTGTATGCTTGCGTGTATGTGTGGGTGGGTTAGGGGGATGGGGGGTTAAAACACTCCAGTCCAGGGTATATAAGTATGTACGACAAGAAGCAGATACTTTTCAACCAGCGTAGACCTGCACACAGACACTTACAGAAGCAACCAGCAGTCCAAGCACAAAAAAAAGAGCACAAGTGGAAATCCAAGTTTTTATCCAAGCTTCTTTCTATTTAGAGAAGACAGGAGAAGAAGTAAGTGGTAGATAGGAAGCAGCAACAAACAGAAAGTACCTGACTGCACATACAGTAATCATTTCTGTCGCTGCGATTAGTTGTTCGCCCTGGAACATACCTTTGCTCGTGTGACGCCTGACTTTTAACCTCTGAAGTCCAGCCTGGAGAGGCTCCTTGTCGCTGGTACAAACTTTAAACAGACAGACAGACCAACACGTCCACCTGAGAAGCAGGTAAGAAATCAGCCAACTACTGACCTACTAAAAACTTTAACAAATCCCAGAACTAGCACCTTTGCATGAAGCTAATTTTACTTTAAGCTGCATGTTAGTCTATTCTTTTTTCCCCCCAAACAGCTGAAGAATGCATTCATAGAAATTCTATTTGTTTTTGAAGAAGTAAAAAAATTGCGTCTCAATGATTGTGACTATAATTGACAGAATTTGGTTCCAGCTGAGCATATACTAAACCTCAAAGAGAGGATTTTCAAAGATGTTGGGTTCTGTTACTGACTGTATTGGAGCTCTCTCAGTGCAGTGTTTAAACATTTAATTTGCTGGTTATGTCTAATATTATTTAACATTTAATTCTAACTCATTCAAATATTTTCAAAAAACACAAATGTAAAAAAAACAAACACTTATTGGCTGTGTGGAACATGCATCCTCAGCCAGAAATGCGGCAGCATGCAGGGGCGTCGTCACGGTGCCTCAATCATTTCTGGCTTATTTCAGGTCCCAAAATTCTCATGAAACCAGCAGCTCCCAAGTTGTCAGGTGGATTTCAGTAGATTTTTGTTCTCTATTGTCAACACCTTGGAGAGTGCTCCAAGTGGATTACATAGAAATTATGACATATTCTAAGCCTATTTATTTTATTTCATATTGACTGTATACTGAGTCTTAAAAACAAAGACACCAAACCCAAGGTCTTCGGCATTATACAGAACCTTGTGGATGGTGGAACAAACCTAACAATCTGTTCTAATGTAAAGAATCCTAAATGTAAATGTAAATAATAATAATGTAATAATATAATATAAAACTGCTTTATATCTATGGTAGCAATAAGGTAGCCTTGAAGTACGAGACATTTTTTTTATTGTAAAAAAAAAAAACATACTGCTATTTATTAATAATGATGAAAATATGTTTCTGTTTTATTGTTATGTTTTATTTTGTTGTTAATTATTTTGAAGATTATAAATACACAACTCAGTTAACATGTCATTTGTCTTTTTTTTAGGATGCCTGAGCTGCCTGTTTTCCCCCGAATGTCCTTCTTGTTGCTTTGCATTCTGGGTATGACCTTGATGACGTCTGGCTTCCCTCAGCCTCGACTACCTCTCAGGTGGTTACTCACTAAATCTCATCATGGCAGCAGCAAAATAGAACTGTTAACGGTACAATGGTTAGGAGTACCAAAATAACAGAGCGCTGAACTAATGAGTCCCTCAGACACCTAACTTTATTTTGATATGTTTCCCAAGGAATCATTAAGTTTAACATTATGTGATTCCAGAAGTCCTGATGATTCAGAGGAACCTAAACGAGATGACTGGGATGTGCTCTTCCCCTCCATCTCTCTCCGTGAATGGAGCATTCAAATGATGTCGGCGCCCAGCCTCAGAGCAGCAGCTGATAGCAAGGCAGGACTGATGAGGGAGGCGTGGCTGTTTGCCCCTGAGAGGGCGGAGGCCAGGTAACTGCATAGTAAGGGGAAAACGTTATTGCAAAGTTATTCTCAAATGAAACTGACTATTTAACAGGGGTGCAAAATGGATGTTAAAAAGCAGCCTCAGCACTTTCTTACATCTAGTTACACTAACAGCGTGTTCCAATCCGCGTACTTCTGTACTTACACTTTTTTGAGTGCATAAGTGCGTTCACACTGTGAAGTATGGCAAAATGCAGTGCACTCGAAGTACCCGGATGTTGTGCTCAAAACGGTCAAATCGTTGAGTGTGGAACGCTGGACACTTTCCACACTCAATTGTTGCCATCTTGGCTATGTAGCGGAAGGGGCGGGACCACGATCTCTATTCAAACATGTGAAAATGGTGGCAGATGATGCAGAAGCTTTTGCGGTGCTGAACAACGTACCTTATGGATGTCTATGGGCTACGTAGATAACAGAATAAAACAATACCTAAACATACTGGTGCATTTTCAGCCAACAGGAGGACACATCGTAGGCGTAGGCGACAGCGTTGGAAATGTAATTTCCACTTTGCTTTCATTTTCTGTGTATTCTTGATCAACAAAGCAGGCAGCTATTTTGGCGGGTAGTGGACGGGTAAAACCTGAAGGAGGCAGCAGTGCAACACAAAGGATGCCAGCTGCAGTAAAACCCCGAAGAAGAAGAAGATATTTTGGCGGGTAGCGAGCCGCGGTGAAATGTTGCGATCATTCCCGGTAAGTGCACCGCATAGTATTCAATTTGAGACGACCCTACCCCGTTGAAATTCACGCACTACTTAAGTAAGTACAGAGTGCACACAGTGCACTACATTGAAGTGTACTTCCGGAAGTACGTGTATTGGAACACACTGTAATATGTTGTAACATGTCCCTCACTGACCTATGCAATATCAAACTCTTTATGTATGGGTTTGGCAGCACATTTAGCTGTTAATCCCTGACACTTCCTGTTTGTGCCCACACCTGTTACATGACCTAACTCAGATTTCATATCTTTTAACTTAGTTAATATTTCACTTAATGGGCCGGTTGAGTCGAGGGTTAGGTGACACGATTGATACCACTCGTCCAATCTAATTATGAAGCGAGAGACAGATTACGAATCCCTCTATAGCCGCCCTACTCTGCCTCTGATGTGCTTGCCCTGATATTTTTACTCTAACCCTAACCAATCTCACTCCTCATGCCTAAACCTAACCAACTAAGGCAAGGAGTACTAGCCAATCAGAGGCAGAGTATGGCGGGTCACGCCTCCACCATAGCAGGATTGGTAATGTAGCAGCTTAGAGACGGTTAGCTTAGCGCAAAGACTAGAAACAGGGTTATTAGAAACACCTAACCTAGCGCTGTCCAAAGGTAACAATCCACAACATTTGCTATGAAGTTAAGTAATTAACATGTTATATATTGTTTAATTTGTACAAAAACCAAAGTGTGAATAACACAGGGAGTTATGTGTCACTATTTCTTGGCAGGGGTGGATTTTGTTACCTTTGGACAGAGCCAGGCTAGCCGTTCCCGTTTTCCCATCTAGGAAAGGCTAACTGCTAGGCTAACTGGTTGCTGGCCGTAGCTTCATATTTAACTAGTGGTATTGATCCTCTCATGTATCTCAGAGAGCAAATACAGTGTATTTCTCAAAATGTCAAACTATTCCTTTAAACGGGTCTTAGAGGAAATGTGGGGCTTTATGGTGCTACTGGGAGCTATACCAAAATCAAGCAGTGAATCTTAAAGTAAAGACTACATTTCATGACTTTCAAGTGTCATGAGTTGTCAACTCAAGTTCAAATGAAAAAACTAAACTAAACATCAGTAGTAGTGTTAGAGACTGTGGTATCTGGATTATTTTCTCGTCACTGATCTTGAGGTCTTGGTCTGTGTGTCTCTAGCGTGGAGAGGTCGTGGCCTGCTGAATGGGCGCCTCAGGGTGCCGGCACGGTGAAGAGGAACATGGTGGTGGCTGATGATGCTGCCTTCAGAGAGAAGAGTAAACTCCTCACCTCCATGGAGAGACAGAAGTGGCTCAACTCCTACATGCAGAAACTACTGGTGGTTAATTCTTAATGATAGTTTAGTCTTTACAGCCCTTTACTCAGAAAATCAAACAACCTCTCTGCACCCTGCGCTGGCAGAAAGCTTTTAAAGGGATACCCCAAGTCTCTGGGTTATTGCTCAGTCCGCCAACTTATGAAACGACAAGATATCGTAGACATCAAAAGTCATCAACACTTGCTGTATTAGTGGTGCTCAAGTGTAGCATCTCAAAATTATATTCCATTTTTTTGAGCACTTTCACTATAATTTGGTGTTATTTAATTTGATGAATAAATAAAGATGCAAATTATGTTTTCAACAACTGTGACTTGTGTTTGACTTCATACAGTAGTACTGCTGTAATGACAGCTGAATTTAATAGTATTGTTATTCTAATAAACAAAAAAAGCAATTTAACTGCAGTCAGAAGCAGGATGTAAGTGTTTGTATTGGTTATAGAAATGGCAGTAAAGGTCCATTTACACATTGTACAGACATATTTAGCTTTCAAATAAACGTAAAAAATATTAAATTAGTAGTTCAACATATTGGGAGATGCATTTGTTTGCTTTCTTTCTGAGAGTGAGATGAGAAGATTGATACTAATCTGAATGTTATGTGCTGATCTGGAGTCAAGATGCGGTTAGCCTAGCTTAGCATTAGTCTTGAAAAAGGCGGAAAGAGCACCTGTCTACCAACACCCTCAAAGCGCTATAGCTAGCTATAGTAGAGCTCGGCAGGTGAATACGCAGGACATCACATTCTTTTTAAAAAACACACTCTCATTTTTACATTTCTGTTTGTGTATGGATTAAACAAAGGAGATACATGTTAATTAGTGACATTTTTAGGGTTTTATAGGTTTTTTGTTCACTTTGGACGGAGCCAGGCTAGCTATTATGCTAAGCTAGGCCAACAGTGTGACTCCAATGCCGTACTTATATTTCCCAAAATATCTTACACAATCCAGTTCTTAAAAGGTGTGTGTTGTAATCCAAGCTGCTCCTTGCTTTGTTGACATAGCCGGGCCAGCCTGCATGCTTTTAGTACAACTTTGTTCATGTGAGCGTGCCCCACTGGCTCGCTCAAGGCCACTGCTCTCATACTGCGGTTACAGCTGATAACGCCGTGGTAAGCGTGTCACACACCCCCCAGTCCCCACCAGGTCAACACTGTGAGCTCTGTCAGCACTGTTGCCGTTTTCACACTTAGCGCTGTTGGCACCGTTAGCTACAAGTCGCCAGCTCAGCCGTGGCCATGTTGAGAGCTGTGCGGAGGCAATAGAAATGCTCCCAATCTCACATTTAAACACTCGTATACATTCTGATTTGAATAATCTCATATCTCATTAATCTACAATGGCTGTGACTGGTGATCTTGTTAATTGTGGTTGTAATGTTTGTGGTGTAGGAACTAGATTTGTCAGTACCTGATCCGTCCAAGCTGCCCGATCCGTTCTGCGCATAACCAGTGATCCCCGCAGGCGCGTCTACGTGACCAGTCTCTTGAGAGAGCTCCAGCCAATTCACAGTTTGTGGAGCTTCTCTGTGGAGCTTCTTTGTGGAGCCAGCAATTTTCGTAAAACTGCCCAATATTCAAAATCTACACAGATTTCTCACCTCAAAAATTCCCAGAAGTGAATTTAATGATGAACTAGCATACAACGTTTATACAAAAAAACATCCCGTGTTCTGAGCGGGTAGCCTAGCCAGAGCTGCCGCGGCTGAGTTGCTCTCCTCAGCCACGGCAGCTCTGAAGCTCTGGTTAGCATCATAGCTAGGCTACCGACTGTTAGCTGTTAAAAGCCAGTAGCCAATCAGAGGCAGAGTAGGGGCAGGTCTTCCCGCAAGGCATACTGGGTAGGCGCGCCCGTACATGAGCAGAACGGATCAAGCAGCCAAGATGGATCGTACACTGACAAAATTCATTGCAAGTAATTTTGAATTTGATAACCGTCTAAAATATATAAACTGTATTGTTTGATTTGTAAAACATTGAGGACAGCTTGCATAGAATAGGAATTATGTATTTACTTTATGTTAATGTTTAATTTTTTTCTGATTTATCCTGTTTCTCTTCAGTTTGTAACTTTGTTTAAAAAATGACATATGAAAGTTATTATCATTTTCAGCGACAACAAACTAAAGTTGTTGGAAGCTTATTTTCTTGAGAAAGAAGAACACTTTTCCATCCAAACGTCAAGTGAATCGTTTGCAAAAATGAAAAAAAATCAAAATCAATATTGTATTTATTTCTGAATTAATAAAATAGCGGTTTAAGGAATAAAAAAAGTCTACGGTGGTATCAACACAAGTTCGTCCAGCCTGCCAATCATCTCCTGCAGCTGCATCCTATTGGCCAGTCTCTGCATGGCCCTCCTCTGCAGCAGCAGAGCCTCTGTCTGGAGAAGCAGCCGTGCAGCCTGAGATGCCAGGAGCTCGTCCGGAGTCTCGGCCCCGTCGCGGGCATCCCCTGCTGGGTGGCTGCTGTGTCTGACTGGCCTCTCAGTCTGGAGCCTGGCTCTGTAGACCTGGGGGAGGGAGGGCAGGCAGGGGAGAGAAGAGAGAAGAGGAGGGAGGCAAGATGTGTCCGATCCACCCTGCAACCTCTCTCCTCCTCCTCCTCCTCCTCCTCTTCCTCCTCGTCTGTCCTCAGCATCTCCTCTGCCTCTCCTCTGTCCTTTCTGGGGGATGAGATGAGAGGAGCACACAAATATAATTACAACTAAGACTAATAATACAGTCAATGTATCATAGTACAAAATGTAATGTTAATATGAAGCTTTCTGTCATCATACTGCCATATCTTCTTATTTGTATGTTACTATGGAGGCAGAAGTAGTTTAAGAGGGTGCTGGGCATTAAACATCAATACTGCTACTGTATATCTTGGCAGAGAACACGGGACATGAACGAACAGCTGACTGTAAAGTGAAAGTAAAACTTTCAAAATGCACGGGACACGAACAGCGGTAACTCTATTGCAACATTTTGTGTTTTAACATCAATGGCGCTTTCGTAACTATTTAAAGGTCCCATATTGTAAAAAGTGAGATTTTCATGTCTTTCATATTATATAGCAGGTTTAAGTGCCATGTGAATACTGTTAAACTATCAAAACGCTCAATATACAAAGAAATACACACAGCCCATATTTAGAAATTGTGTGTTTGAAACAAGCCGTTAGGATTTCTGTCCATTTGTGATGTCACAAATACACAATATTTAGACCATTACACGGTTTTAAACATAAACATTCTAAATGTGTCCCAGTTTATCTCCTGTTGCAGTGTACGTGAATAACATCAGCTGACAGGAAGTAAACATGGACCCAAGCTGTTGCCTAGCAATGCAATTCTGTTGAAATGCACTAAAACGGAGCGTTTCAGACAGAGGGTAAATACAGGTACATTCGGGCAGACAGTATGAGGAAAATAAAGGTGTTTTTGTTTTTTTAACATTACAGCATGTAAACATGTTCTAGTAGAAACACAAAATACAAGTAAGAACCTGAAAATGAGAACAATATGGGACCTTTAATGGTTTAGAACTTACAGTATACCATTCAAAAGAACTTGTTTTTGAATAGTCAAAAGTCACTATCAAATCTGTGCATACTTCATGAATGACACCCAGTGTGTGTAAGTGTGAGGTCTGTCAATAAATAGAAGTTTAAAAGAGGTATAGTTCAACATTTTGATAGGTACATTTATTTGCCTTCTTTGCAAGAGTGAGATGAGAAACTTGATACCGCTCTCATGTCGATGTGTTAAGGGTGTGGTTAGCCTAGCTTAGCACAAAGACTGGAAGCAGAGGGAAACAGCTAGCATGGCTCTGTATCAACACCTCTATGGTTAAGGATCTGCAAAGACGAGATCTGGAGCTCATGGTTATTGTAAGAGCTTTCAATAAGGTCAGCAATAAGGAGCAGCAGGCCGATCCATGATTTGCATTCACATACTGTAATGACGTCATCGCATACTCAAGATTGTCAGTGTGAATAGCAGTCTTATGTTCTGCAACGCTCAGTTTTAGAGCTCATTTACTTTGGCCAACATACACCCGACCACGGGGACATTTCAGTATATCGATAACGTGAGTGATACTGCAGTTAATAAACAACTGGATCTTTTTCCTCGATAAATGGGTGCACAAACTGCTTTGCATCAGTGGAGTTAGAACAGTGAGCCTACAGCACCCTCACCGATAAAAGCCGGCACAGAGGGACATGGTATTGAAATGGACAACAGAGGTTTGGAGAGATATGAAGGGAAGAGACAGTCTTTTAAGTTACATGCTCGTCTGAATGAAGTTAATGGGGGTTAGGAAAAGATATCCCTCAAAGGAGAAACGCTTTTAGGACGTGCCAGTGTCATGCTTTACTTGCCAAAAAGCTGTTTTTAAGCCTTAAAAAAGCTGTTATTAAGTTTGAATGTTTTTTCAAGTGAGAAAGTAACCATTTAGATTTTCAATATGTCATCAGTTTAACCAAAAAAACGTGGAAGTTTGCGCCGATGTTTTCAGAGCTGTGAGGAGCTGCTGGCTGTGTGAGAGCGTACAAATACGGTGACCAGACGTGTGGATGTTGCACGCTGCCAAGCCACAATTACGCACGGACACAACAGAGATCTGCTGGTTACATTTAGTGTAGTTTTGAACCACAGAACCCTCCGTCCTTATGCGCACATCAAACGTGTCGTTTTGATTATTTATTCTAAACAGTTCCTTCTGTGCATCAACAGGCATTTCCCTCCTCTCATAACTCCCTCTGGACCGTCCATCCTGTCAGTCTTTCACCCGGTGTCTCCACACTGGACAAAATGTTGTCTGAGCAAAACATTTTTAATTCTAATAACCTTAGGCTGTGGCGAGCAACATGATGTGACAGAGATTGTTCGGGTTCAAAACTAAAGTTGAAAGAATTTCCATAGTCCCAGAACAGGAAAACTCTACAGGACTCCCAAACTGTCAGTGCTTCATGAGGGGGATGGTCTGTGATTAAAGGGGGTGTAAGTAGTGAATGTGATAAGTCCTGATTGTCACAGCCTCTAATGCCCCCCCCATAATATTACCTTCTTTCTAATCCCACTCTGTGCTCAAATGCACCACAGGTGTGCCATGTTAGCCATCCTGATGAAAACGCCTATGGTGCATGCATATTAGCACGTGCGCACGCATTAACATGAGCGTGCGGTACACTTAAGGGTCCCGGTTTGGGGGTTTGAAAATATGGTCACCCTACTCTAGTGTGGCCCTTAGTCTACCCGTCACCCGGCGTCTATCTGGCAGTGAGAGTTTACAGAAACACTGTGGACACCACAGACCAGCGGGTCTACCAATATGCTTCCCTACTTTTGTAGCTCCTCATAGCGGAACCATCTAAACCATGAGAAACTACAAATGCCCTCATATGTGTTTTCAGGCCATTTTCATATGTTGTCCTCCCAGTCAATGATGGCTGATGGATGTGATATTGTAAAACCATCCAATGGTAAATTCATCGCCGCAGTGTAGCTGAATACATAATCATATGCTTAATAGCACTAATGGAGCTAAACCAGAAGACCTAGCACAGCTGCATTCCAACCGGAAGTGAAAAAATGGGTGTGGCGGCATTAGGTGAATAGGGAATGTCTATCTGAGGCTCACTGCTCTCTGATAGGCTGAATCTATATTTGTAAGGACGTATCCCCTGGCCTTGAAGTATTCCTTTAGTTTAATAGCTTTGGACTGGAGATCATCGTCCTCATTACAGTTTGGGCATAGCCTGAGAAATAGTCCTTTAAAGATGTTTTCTTGAGTGATTACTGTCTGCTCTGGGCTGAGGAGTGTGTTTCTGCTGATTTCTATAGCCACAGATGCTGCAGGGCACAGAAGTGATGAATGGATGGATAAACTGTTGCTTGTCAACAAATTGTTCCAGAACTTAACTCCCCTGAAAAATCACATATTGTGATTTTTGATTCAACTGCTTCGTTTCTCCAAAACGATCATCAGAACCATCAAGCAATGACCTCTGTAGGAATGAACAACTTGTGTGTATACTGTATGTTGCACACCTGTCTTGTAGGCAGACACAATAGCATGTCCTCCAATTTCTCTATCCCCCGGTTTCCGTGGTGACACACTCTGGCCCTCCCATTGGGTGCATGTGTAGGCTTTGTGACGACAGGATCTGTCAGATGGCAATCCGCCACACTGTCCTACACGTACATACACACAGACACACACACATGCTTTGAGTCACATTTCCTGGCTGCTGCCATCTTGGAGGACACTGAGAGGAGAATTTAGCTCATCTGTTGTCTGGTAATAATAATACTAAAACGAAAAAAATATATATCAGTGTCCAAATCCAGTCACACATACTCTTTCATATGAATTTGCACATTAACAATTTGACATAATTTCCTTATGACAGGAAACTATAAGCCACATCAAGAAATGTGCAACTAATTTTTTTTCAAAAACTGTCTAACTCACCATCCAGGTCCAGAAGACTTCCTCCACCTGTTTCCAGTTCAGATATGCCTCTAGGAGGTCACAGAGCCGCTGCATACAAACACAGTCCTACACACACACACACACACACACACACACACACACACACACACACACACACACACACACACACACACACACACACACACACAGAACACAGAACACGGAACACGGAATTGCGTTGCTAGGAAACAGCTTAGGTACATGTTTACATCCTGTCAGCTGATGTCATTCACATACACTGCAACAGGAAATAAGCTGGGACACATTTAGTATGTTGACATTTAAAACTGTGAAATTGTCTAAATATTGTAGATTTGTGACATCACAGATGGACAGAAATCCTGACGGCTTTTTTCAAAGGCACAGTTTCTGAATATGGGCTGTGTGTATTTCTCCACGGATTGATTGTTTTGATACTTTCACAGTATTTATATAGCACTTAAACCTGCTTTATAATATAAAAGACATGAAAATCTCACTTTTTACAATATGGGACCTTTAAGAAATTAGGCAAAACAACAGACTTCAGTGCAATCAGTTTCTCACTAAATGAATTCTTAAATTAAGTAAGCTATTGAGCCCAACTTCACTGTCATGATATTGCTACACACTGCTATTCTTTTCACATACATTAGAACCAGTTTCCAAAACGATTACAGCCGAAACCTCGGTAACAAAGTGTCACATAAACAGTAAAGAACGTGATACACCAACATCTCATTTTCTTGGCTTTTACAAAACCAAAATGATTTTGTGGCCAGGAAGTAAGATAGAAAATGTTTCACATTTTGTTGTAAACAGACAGGAAATTGTTTTGTAATCTAACTCTAAGCAGAGCATATTATTGTTTATTCATATTAATAACAGCAGACACACTCTTACCTTCCTTAGCACTGTTGAGCTTTGATCCGAGGAGGAGGAGGAGGACACAGAGGAGGGAAGGCTGGCAAAGAAAACCTGAGAAAAATATTTATTTCATGGTTAGACTTGAATTTAACTTATTCCAATAAATATTTCAGTTACTTAAAGGTGCAGTGTGTAGGATTTGTCAGTATCTAGTGGTGGGGTTGCGTGTGTACAAGCGTGTAGGAGAGCTACGGTGGATGACGCGAAAACGGGAATGTCTCTCTCTAGATCAGGGGTCTGCAACCTGCAGCTCCGGAGCCGCATGCGGCTCTTTAGCCCATCTCTCCTGTGGCTCCCTGTGGCTTTGACAACAAATGATATAGAAATTAATAATGGTTATTTTTTAACATTTTAACTTTGATTAATCATTTTTGTAGGCCTAAAGTGATTCTTACATTCTCAAATTGCAAAAATGTGTAGCCTATACTAGATGCACCGATACCAATAGGCCGATTTTTTTGGGCTGACCCAAAGCCCAGCTATCGCTCTGGAGGAAAATGGAGAATTTAATAGTGGTGGACAGATTGGTTTGCTTTCTGCGGCGAAAGCTTAGCAAACAACAAAAAAAGTAATTGAAAGACATTTTCCAGAACAAACACACTAGAAGCTCCTGCTGAACAGAGCTTCCAGATAAATCTCCTCAAGACCATTCTTCAGTGTCCTGCCTCTCGTTGGCACCTGGGTCCTCTCTGCATTAGACTCAATAGGAGGTGTTACCTTCATTATAAGGTTCAAATACGTTTTGCGGCTCCAGACAGATTAGTAGAGATAGTAAAGGTTGCTGACCCCTGCTCTAGAGTCAGTGTTTGGTTTGTCCGTTCTGGGCTACTGTAGAAACATGGCGGCCGGCTCGGAAGTGAGGAAAGCAAGCCAACGAGTAAAGTCACACAGAAGGCTCTTCTCATGTTTCATCTTCATCTCATCTGATCATTCCAACACAGATATTTTCACAACGACATGAACATCTGGAATGAAGCTAAGTCATGAATGAAAGCCTTTTCACAACAGAGACATTTTTTTTGCGCGATTAATTTGCACGGCAGTATATTTTTTCGAACGGTTGGTTTTGTCATGAATACTTTAACACAGAACATGAATATTACGTGTCGAAAAAGCGGCATCATTTTTTTACAGAACTTGGTTGATTTTTCTGAACTTTTGCACTGTGAATAAAGGCATCAACCAATCACGTTGTGCAGAACAGGTTGAGTTGGGCCTATATTTTTGAAACAACAACACGGAGGCTCCGTAGTCAGAACCAAGACGACAAACTTTATTACACCGTTCAAAGAGAGCAAAGACCAGATCCACTCCTTCAGTTCTTACATTTCACAATAAAAGCCCTAGACATATACTGTAATATGAGTATTTTACATTTCCATGTTGTTTATTTGTCACGCCCCCGGTGTCCAAAGGTCTTGGGAGTGGTGTGAAAACGGTCGGCAAATTCTGCTCATTTCATGTACGTATCATAACAATGGCTTGTATATCCACCATCCTCAGTCTTCCTGTTTCCCTTTTTGAATGATGAATACAGACTACTGTCGCCTGCTGGTGCGGAGAGTTATTTCATCTCACGCAGGTGCAGAGCATACGTGGTAGTGTGGCTGTTGGCTGTAGTCTTTGCGGTGGGTTCGAGTGCGACGTGAGGCGTCGGCCTTCATCATCGTTAGTTCTTTGTTGTTGGTTTGGTGCGTCTGGGCCTTTAACAGCAGCCAAAAGGATTAAACGGTGAGTGTGCATTAATGTGCCTATTCTGTCTTTTGGGATGTTGATGCACTATTGAGGAGAAAAGGTCTTGTGTACTTGTGTACTTTTGCTACGGTTTGAGATGGAGAGTTCTGACATTTGCAGTCATCTTGCACATATACACTCCAAAACGTCTAATGTGTTGAACTTTGAGCAATGTTTCTCGTTGTGGCAACAAATACAGAATGTCAGCATGTGGAAAAGTTGTAAAAGAGGGGATGTTCTCACAGCATGGAGCAGGCGAGTTCGCTCTTCTTGCATGGACAGCAGGGTCCGCCCCTGGTGTCTCAGACAACCAATGAGCCACTGAGGTCTCCTGAGAGATGCTGAGTCTAACTGGAGCTCATTGGAGAACTGAATGTTCACCTAACAGAGAGAGATAGATAGATTCAAGATATACAATTCAACAAATACATACAATATACAGCGGGTAAAATAAGTATTGAACACGTCACCATTTTTCTCAGTAAATATATTTCCAAAGGTGCTACTGACATGAAATTTTCACCAGATGTTGGTAACAACCCAAGTAATCTATACATACAAAGAAACCAAAACAAATAAGTTGAAAAATTAAGTTATGTGTAATAATGTGAAGTGACACAGGGGAAAAGTATTGAACACATGAAGAAAGGGAGGTGCAAAAAGGCATGGAAAGCCACGACAACAGCTGAAATCTATCAGTAATTAGAAAGCTATCCGGCCCCTTGTCAGTGCAAATTAATATCAGGTGGTTCAGTCCAACTGATGGCCTATAAAAAGGTGTCTAATTACCAAGGTGTCACGCAAGAAACATCTCATGATGGGTAAAAGCAAAGAGCTTTCTCAACACCTTCGCAACCTTATTGTTGCAAAACATACTGATGACATTGGTTACAGGCACATTTCTAAACTTCTGAATGTTCCAGTAAGCACTGTTGGAGCCATAATCCAGATGTGGAAAGAACATCATTTCACCATAAACTGGCCAAGACCAGGTGCTCCTCGCAAGATTTCAGACAGAGGAGTGAAAAGAATTATCAGAAGAGTTGTCCAAGAGCCAAGGACCACTTGTGGAGAGCTTCAGAAAGACCTGGAATTAGCAGGTACAATTGTTTCAAAGAAATCAATAAGTAATG
The DNA here is from genome assembly GCA_916701665.1 of Sebastiscus tertius. Taxonomy (NCBI): domain Eukaryota; kingdom Metazoa; phylum Chordata; class Actinopteri; order Perciformes; family Sebastidae; genus Sebastiscus; species Sebastiscus tertius. The sequence goes on along the minus strand of CAKAOH010037624.1, from coordinate 4,962 downwards.
CACTCAACCGCCACAGCCTGTATCCACGCTCACCACGCAAGACTCCATTGCTGAGGAAAGAGCATGTTGAAGCTCGTTTAAAGTTTGCTGCACAACATTTGGACAAGCCTGTGAAATACTGGGAGAATATAGTCTGGTCAGATGAGAGCAAAGTTTAACTCTTTGGTTGCCATAATGCACACCATGTTCGGATGACAAATGGCACTGCACATCACCCTAAAAACACCATACCAACAGTGAAGTTTGGAGGTGGGAACATCATGGTGTGGGCTGCTTTTCAGCATACAGTACTGGCAAACTTCACATAACTGAAGGACAGATGAATGGAAAAATGTACCAAGACATTCTTGATAAAAATCTGCTGCCATCTACCAGGATGATGAAGATGAAACGAGGGTGGACATTTCAGCAAGACAATGATCCCAAACACACAGCCAAGGAAACTGTCAATTGGTTTCAGAGAAAGAAAATAAAGCTGCTAGACTGGCCCAGCCAATCATCTGACTTGAATCCAATTGAAAATCTACGGAAAGAACTGAAGATCAGAGTTCATAGAAGAGGACCACGGAACCTTCAAGATTTAAAGCCTGTTTGTGTGAAAGAATGGGCCAAAATCAGCCCTGAGCAAAGCATACGACTAGTTTCTCCATACAGGAGGCGTCTTGAAGCTGTCATTACCAACAAAGGCTTTTGTACAAAGTATTAAATAAATATCAGTAAGCGTGTTCAATACTTTTCCCCTGTGTCATTTCACATTATTACACGGAACGTAATTTCTGAACTTATTTGTTTTGGTTTCTTTGTATGGATGGATTACTTGGGTTGATACCAACATCTGGTGAGAATTTCATGTCAATGGCACCTTGGAAATATATTTACTGAGAAAAATGGTGACGTGTTCAATACTTATTTTACCCACTGTATTCTCCTATTCTAAAATGTTTTTTGTTTATTTCTGCATACTGGGGTCCCTAAACAGTCTTTGAATTATATAAATTGGGTATCACTGTAAAGCTGAGATTCTTGTGGATCCAATGAGCCCAACTGTATTCATGTGTGATGATGTTAGTCCCCATAGGAGCCATTTCATTGTATTGAGACCATTTTTTGAAAGTTGACCTCACTGTATAAAGTCACCTGTGGTGACCTCTAGGATAATCACAGCCTCATGAAACTTTACAGCCACAAACTAGAGACCTAGAGCATTCAGAGGATGAATGGATCAGACTAGAGACCTAGAGCATTCAGAGGATGGATGGCTTTACTAGCTAGATTGACAATAAGGGGGCTTCTGAGCAATTTACACAACACAAGTGCTCGACATTCAATCGCCGAAAAAATGCAATTCTTGCAGAAATCTCCAAAATGTCAAAAGTTTTTGATCCCAAATCACAGCATGTCTTTTTCTATGGTGTTCCTCAAGGTCTTGGTCTCAGAAAAATAGGTACTTACCTCAAAGAGTGCTTCTCTCCGATGTGAGTATTAGGAAGTGATCCTGAACAAGAGCTTTCGACCCACATGGCACGCCACGCCACGTATGCATGCTAATAGATACCAGCTGGTGTAAATGTGAAACTGAAGAAAGCCTACAGACAGGAAATGGTTAAAGGGAAGGGAAGAAGGGACCGTGAGAGAGAGGGAAATGCGAGTAATGTTTCTCCAAATGGGGGTCAAAGGTCAAATATGAGTACACAGATACGCCCCATGAAAACATAATTTGGTTGTTGTTTGGGAATAGTATGTAAATACTTTCAAATTTGAAACTCTTTTTGTAACTGAAAGGAAGACGTCTTGCTGGCACCGCAGCATAGCATGTAAACAACTTGGCTTTTAGCCCAGATTCTATTATTATCAACAACAAACTCTTTTGCTCTGATGAAGAAGTTAGTTCAGGCGAGATGTCTGCTGCAGACAATCCCATGAAGAAGGAATGACCAATTTTAAGTAGAGCTGAGAGAGAATCATACATATTGAGCTCAGTACTATTACTAAATGGGTGAATGAGCAGATTAGTAGAAAAAAAGCTAAATTATATTCTATTTAAATGACTAGGTTAGATAATTTACTGTCTTGGTCAGATTAGATTAATCACGTTGGTAAAGGAAATGTTAAAGATCCCATATCGTGCTCATCTTCAGGTTCATTCTTGTATCTTGTGTTTCTACTAGAACATGTTTACATGCTGTAATGTTCAAAAAACCTTTTATCTTCCTCATACTGTCTGCCTGAATATGCCTGTATTCACCCTCTGTCTGAAACGCTCCGTTTTAGAGCATTTTGACAGAATTGCAACAGAATTGTGTTGCTAGGCAACAGCTTGGGTCCATGTGTACTTCCTGTCAGCTGATGACATTCACATCCACTGCAACCAGGAATAAACTGGGACACATTTAGAATATTTACATTTAAATCTGTGTAAAGGGTCTAACTATTGCATATTCGTGACATCACGAATGGACAGAAATCCTGACGGCTTGTTTCAAATGCAGAGTTTCTGAATACGATCTGTGTGTATTTCCCTGTGGATTGGGTGTTTCGATACTTTCACAGTATTTATATATAGGACTTAAGCCGGCTTTATAATAAAAAAAATGAAAATCTCACTTTTTTATAATATGGGACCTTTAAGTTTTAAAGGAAATGTTACAGGGATATTTAAAAGGAAAAAAAAGTCAGTTTAGTTCTTCTTTATTCTTTCCTTGCTAATGTGTGTGAGATGCATAAAGGACTGTTATGGGTATCTGTGGAGGCTAAATTAATATCTAGTGGTAAACATATAAGATGGATCAAAAGTACAGTTTCTTTCAAAAAGTTACTGAAATAATAACTGATTAATCTCATGTATATCTTATTTATGTTTTAATTAACTGGAAATGCACCATATAATGAATAATGACTTAATGGAGTCTCTGCTGGTTACCAGCCAACCTCCAAATCTCTGTTACTCGAAGTCCTTCATTCCTTCTGCTATCAGCCTGCTAAATGTTGATATGAATTATTTTGTTCTTAAACCAAAATAGTCGGTTTACAATGTCTGTTTTTCTTCACATGGCCGGTAAGCCTATACATTCATCAAATGTAGTAATGTAAGTGCAATGCATGGATTTGTATTCATCGCCTGGTCCTCGTGTGAATCAGTATGCACAGGGCCACACGAGGTGCCAGTGTGCGTCTCTGACCATGGACTATCTATTTACTCCCTTATCTGCTGTCTCTGACATACTGGTGACTGCTGCTGTCTGTGTGTCTGTGAGTTTGTGTATGGTCTGGGTAGATTGTAAAAACTGAATTGCCCTTCTTGGATAAATAAAGTTGTCTGAATCTGAATCTGAATCTGAATCTGAATCTGAATCTGAATCTGTGCCCCTCTGCTGCTCGCACATTTATTTGATACATGTTACAACATGTTAGTGAGCTCTGGAAGTGTTGGTGAAATCTTGCTATAGAATTTGTTTACCTTAAACCGCCACGCACATATACGAACACACACCTTGTCTATTGTTGTGTTTTTTTGTTTTAGTTTTTTTTTGTCTGTTTTTTTATCATTATTTTTGTTTTATTATTATTATTATTATTATAACTACTAATAATACTATTATTATTTTAATATGGGGATTACTTTATTATACTGGATTTTGTTTGTCTGTTTGTTTCCTTAACAAAAAAGATGTCCTTTTATATACAACATATTATTTTTTTAAATGTGAAAATTAATCAACAAAGTGAGAAAAAAGATATAAAATATTAGCAAACATCCAAAAACTGAGTGCTAAAACTCAAACGTGTGGTGTCATAGAATATATAGTGTGGAGATGCTCCATAGACAATGAATTGGGAGAGATGTTCCAGATGACACAGAGTTCTGAGTGTATGGGAACATTTTCTGTTTCACAACTGACAACACTACAGTTAAATAAAGCTCCTTTGGGTATAAAAGAGAAAACAAACAAAATCAGTCTTTCATTTATTGTCTGGAGGTCTGTGTGACCCTCCAAGGATATGCCTTCCCAGGCCATCATTGACCCACCGCAAAACTGGTCATGCTGGATGACTCATCTGTGAAGAGAACGGGGCGCCAATGGCGGACCTTCCAGTTCTGGTGTTCTCTGGGGAATGCCAATGGAGCTGCACGGTGCTGGGCTGTGAGCAAAGGTCCCACTAGAAGACGTCATGCCACCCACATGGAGTCTGTTTCTCACAGTTTGGTCAGAAACACGCACACCAGTATCCTGCTGGAGGTCATTTTGTAGGGCTCTGGCAGTGCTCCTCCTGTTCCTCCTCACACAAAAGAGCAGATACCGGTCCTGCTGCTGGGTTGATGCCCTTCTAAGGCCCTGTCCATCCCTCCTTGTGTAACGGCCGGTCTCCTGGTATCTCCTCCGTGCTCTTGAGACTGTGCTGGGAGACACAGCAAACCTTCTTGTGACCGCAGGTATGGATGTGCCATCCTGGAGGAGCTGGACTATCTGTGCAACCTGATTGGGCTGCAGGTGTCGCCTCATGCTATAAGTAGTGACAAGGACACCAGCAGAACACAAAACTAAATAAGAATCAGTCAGGAAGGATAAGGAGAGAGCAATTGTCTGTGGCCAACACGTGCAGAACCATTCCCTTTTTGGGGGTTGTCTTGCTGTTGCCTCTCCATTGCACCTGTTGTCACTTTCATTTGCACCAATGCATGTGAAAGTGATTCACAATCATTTGTGCTTCCTAAATGGACAGATTGATACCCCTGAAGTTTAACTGACTTGGTATCATACTGTGATGATTAAGTGTTCCCTTCATTTTTTGAGCAGTGTATTTTGGAGGTCTGTTTGTCTCTCTGCCAGAAACAGTTTGCCATTATGGGAAATACACTTATTTCTGCTTTCTGGCAGAGTTTAAGAATTTATTTCCACATCGGTTGTATGACAATGGTCACAGTTACATCATTGTCCCTTTCAATTTGTAATTTATCCTCAT
>CAKAOH010037623.1:0-38715 GCA_916701665.1 Sebastiscus tertius | reverse complement strand
TTTTGGCGAGGAAAAACTGCCATGGTCATTTTCAAAGGGGTCCCTTGACCTCTGACCTCCAGATCAGTGAATGTAAATGGGTTCTATGGGTACCCACGAGTCTCCCCTTTACAGACATGCCCACTTTATGATCATCACATGCAGTTTGGGTCAAGTCATAGTCAAGTCAGCACACTGACACACTGACAGCTGTTGTTGCCTGTTGGGCTGCAGTTTGCCATGTTATGATTGGAGCATATTGTTTTATGCTAAATGCAGTACCTGTGAGGGTTTCTGGACAATATCTGTCATTGTTTTGTGTTGTTAACTGATAAACAATAATAGATATATACACACATTTGCATAAAGCAGCATATTTGTCCTCTCCCATGTTGATAAGAGTATTAAATACTTGATAAATCTCCCTTTAAGGTACATTTTGAACAGAAAAAAAATGTGCAATTAATTTGCGATTCAATATTTTAATTGATTGACAGCCCTCCAATAACTGATGCACATGTTAAGGTAAAGAAGGTAAGGAAATGTGAGACTGTGAGACTGATGTCTTGATGTGAACGGCGTACTGTATTTCCTCTCCGAGCTCAGCTGTGTCGGGCCATCCAGCCTACAGAGCGAGGCTGAGTCGTCCGAGGCCTCCCAGGACCTGGAAGGTTAATATTTGAAGGAAGGATGGCCCATAAATATGAGCAAAGGGACTTTTAATTAAATAAGCACTTCTTAAATATTCTCCTGGGCCTGCTGCTTTTGTTTAAAGATGATTGATTGACTACTATCTCTCCAGGCAGGACCATTAGTTTCGCCACTCCCCGCCATACTCCATCCCTCCCTCTATTTTTCCAGCTCTGCCAACATCTCTCCTCCCTTTCTCTCTCAATTACCCTCCTTCTTTTACCTCTTTTTTCCTCCCTCCTTCTTTTCTCATTCATCCCACCTCCTGCCTCCCTTTTTTTTAGCGTGCGTCTGCTGTCACCTCCCCTTCCTTTTCTCTTTTCATCAGTCCACGTCCCTGAGCTTCTCTCAGGAGGCCCATATTTCTCCAAACTCATGACAAGGTAATGAGGCCATGCTAAATCCTACCACGCCCTGGAGCAACATCAGAAGGTGGAGGGGCAGGTCGGCCCCTGCCTGGCCTGGTCTGGCCTGGCTTTGCCTGGCCTTGCACGTCTGTCTCAGCCACGCTGTGAGGCATCTGTCATCGCCTGGACTCTAAATAAAACTTTCTGATCTGCAGAAGTTCGCAAACCAAAAGACAAAAAACATCTCCAACCATCCTGCTCCTCTCTTTCTATCAGTCTTTCCTCTCTTTCTGTCCCTCCCTTCCTCTGGAGCGCTGCTGTAGCAGCAGTCTGCCATGCTCTGCTGATTTCTAGCTGGAAGATGGGGATCGGCGGGGGAGCTCAGTCTGGCTGTGGGCAGCTGAGCCATGGACGACACACACACAGCAACACACACACACACACACACACAAAGAAAAACAGGTAGAAACACTCAATGTGAGGCCCGTTGTGGGTGTTGTGTGTCTGAGGAGATTTGCACTTCGTCATGCTGCAATCATTACAACTTACAGTGGAGGTTCTCCTTGTGTTTGCCATATGTGTGTGTGTGTGTGTGTGTGCATGAAAACCTTGATCTGTGCCTATTGGTGATAGTACATGCATGTGGGAGGAAATAAAGTAAATCAGAGAACTGTATATAAGTTTTTGCATTCTTCATTTTTTTCACAACTTTATGCCGTTTTCTCAACAAGGAGTCAGTCGAGACGTCGTGCTTTCCTTATGTTTGTCACCTTGAGGTGAAATAATGGCTTTCTTTAGCATTCTGCGCATTTATTTATACAACAGAATTTCACATCTATTATATGGTTTTATGAAAAGAAAATATATCAGCATTGCAAACAGACATTAATTGTGCCCAAACAGAAAGTGTACATTGTGCTGAGAATACTGTCTGACATAGAAAGCTTATAGAACAGTAGAGACACAACATTGTTTTGAAATGTTTTGCATTGCAAATGCAAATAATGAGCTACAGTTCACTAAATAAGATATACAGGCAACTCAATGTGATGAGAAAATATAATAATTATGAAAACATGTGAGACAGGAAGGTAAAAAAATCTTCCATCCTGTTGCAGCTTCTGTGCATTCATTAGCGCGTATTGATCAGGTGAACTGAACAACATGTTTACCAAACACTTTTAATGATACTCCTGGAAACTGAAATGCAAACAGAGAGATTGACATGGATTGGTCCGTGTGTGGGATGGAGTGACACTCCACAGAGAGGAGGAGAGCGGAGTGAGGAGGCAGGAGAGGTGATGGTGTGATAATGGAGGCGGTGGAGAGAAAACACTCGGAGGGCGCACGGTAGGATATAGAGACGATGGTCGCACTCCAAGTATTGGACAGAGAAGCAGGTAAAGTAGGCTGCAGGTGAATGGAAGAGGGGGTTGTGTGTGTGTGTGTGTGTGTGTGTGTGTGAGAGAGAGAGAGAGAAGGGGGGGTAGGCAGGCATATTAAAAATGCAGCAGTGGGGAGCAGGCCGGGGATTCACAGTAATTAGATGACAAAACGGCGGCGGGCTGGAGATGAGAGAGAGGGGTCACACACAATGCCACTGCCGCCGGGTAATTTGTAAGTGTCAATCACTAGCCTGCCAGGGGAAAAGCGAGAGGGAGAGAGGGAGTGGGAGGGTGAGGAGAGGAGAGGAGAGGAGGGGGGGTAGTGTATAGAGAGAGGAGGAGGAGGAAGGAGGCAGAGATAGAGGGAGTGAGACAGAATATGAGGGTGCTAGCGGGCTGCAAGAGACAGGAGGGAAGGAGGTTTTTTAAAATAAAGTCAGAGGAGACAGGAAAGCGAAAATTTAAAGATAGAGAGAACAGCGTGAGAGCCGAGGAGACAAAGGGGAAGAATAAGTGACATGCAGTTTATTTTAATATCTGAGATTCGGCCGAGAAAAATAATAAAGTCTTTGAAACGTGGTCTGTTATTTCTGTCAAAATCAAATATACACTTTAGCAACAACAGTGTTACACCGCGTCATTATATCAACACATTATTCTGCAGACTGATACCTCCTCATACACATGAACACAATCAGACCAAGTATATATGATTTAAAGGGTCAGTTCACCCAAATTACAAAAAAAGATTTTCTATAGTTTTGGTTTTATTATCTCCGCCAGGCCTGTGGGGAGATCATGCATTCGGTCGTGTGTCTGTCTGTCCGTCCACGGCTAATCTCGCATACTAGTGGACCCATCATTCTAACATCTTGTTTCCACATAGCTCTGTGTACGTATCCAAATCAACCATTCCTGTGGGAACCTCCGTGATCTCCGATGTGTTTGCGAAACCTTCTGGGTTTTTTTTTGGTCCGTAATTTGCCTCAAGTTCGTTTGGAAAAATTGAGCTTTTGTGGCAGATGACAAACCATATGCAATGTGTGTTTTTAGCGAATTAGCAAATTAATAAACTGATTGATGAATGTAGTACAGCTCTATTTATAAAAACTAATTCTAAGTGAAAAGTTACACAGCATATTTAGCAATTTTGTGAACTATTTTGTTAAAAGATGTATGAACTATGCATGCACAGTCTAGGTTACATAGTTAGCATGCCACCAATGTTAGATAGATATGCTGTCAAACTTTTTTCAATTAGAAAAAAATGTAACGTTATAAATGTGACTGGATGGCGAAAAACAGACAGTAACTCATAAATACAAAAACACAGTTTTATATCCATGTAGCAAGTAACTTCTCTGCCATATCTGCGGTGGTGTTTCTATCCATTCTTTTTACAGACACAAAACAAAACCCTGTGGAACGAGGTGCAATATTTTTTGTGCTCCTTAATGACTGTATGCTCAAGGCCGTCTCATGGTTGCAATATTCACAAGTTTTTAAAAACCTAATTTATGAACTGTTTTATAACGTCATTGACTGCTGACTCCTCCAAACTGGCCGGTAGGGGATAAGTAATCAACGACTTCAGTAGCAACATCAGCTAGGATAAAAACAAGCCTCTCCTAGTCTGTTGGAGGCCGAAGTTTGATCTTTGTTTGGAGATGTTTGGTCTCATTTTGAACCGAAGCATCTACAGATTAATTCCATATCTGATATGTTATGATCCACTAAAGTTAGACACAATACGAGATGACTAAACCCCGGTTTTTCGTCCTTTGTTTAAGAGGGGAGAGGGAGACACACCTGGAGATCTGCCCTCTGCTGAGTGTGCTTTTCTAGGTGTGTAAATTGCTTCATAAACACAGATTTTTCTGAATCTGCTGTACAAGTATTCATTATTAGTTTATTTTTCTGTGAGAGAAAAACACAGAGGAGACAGAGAAACACCTGGAGGAGATCTGCACTCTACTGACGGCATTTTTCTAGTTAATTCAGTCTTGGAGAATTTAATTGCATTTGTGGTGCTCACAGCATTAAAAAAATCAAGATTTTCAATGTATAAATGTCAAATTCAATAATATATTTTTCCAGAAAAGTTGGGTTGATCCTCGATCAACAATTTTAAGGACTACTTTTTTGGTTGAAAGTAGTTCCAGTGAAACCAGTTCACAGTGATTTTTGTGGATCATCCAGACCTGGAAGGATGCAAGGTTCATTTTCTTGTTTTGTTTTATGATTTTTAATTAAAATGTTCACCCCTTTGACCAGCAAAAACAAAATCCCTTTCACCTCCGCTGTACTGGAGCAGAAGCAGAAATCTCAAAGACAGATATCTGGAAACATGGACAGATTAAATTGTCTGTTTAACGTTTTAATGAAGAGCCGTTAGAAGGAAGAGCCAGGAGAGATGAGAGGATGATTGCATCAAGGGTCCCAGGCCCGATTCAAAACCACAACACTGCGGTTACATTGTTCATCCAACAGCCTACTGAGACACCAGGAAGCCCCCACCTTCATTAATAAACTGTCAAGTCTCAAATTAATTGCAAACTTCTAAATTCAGGTGCAACGGCATGGCCACGTTCAAATCACTGAGGCACAAAAGGAGCTGAATGAAAACGGCATTAACCTCAACAGGATCAGCAGTGTATGTAAATATTCATCATGTTATAGGGTAATTGTATGGCTTTTGCCATGTGGTTTGACAGACAGGTGAATGTGCACGTGTGTGTGTGTCGGAGAGAGAGCTCTTTCAGTCCTTTCAGAGTGGGTACAATGGGGGTAGTTGTTGGCATTATTCCAGCGAACCAGTGTGTGAGGAGCCAACACAATGGGCAAGCAGCACAGCAGTCTGTCGGGGTGCACGGCCAACACATGCACCGGGACGCTATACGGTACAACGCCGGTGTTGTGCACACACACACATGCATGCACGCGTAGATAAACCGGGGTAAAAGCATGTGGCAAAAAATGTACATAATCTGCCTTTACACATGCAAAATACTGGTATTGTGTCAGCAAGTCAAGGCAGTGACATGACATGACATAACACCGCTGACATATGACGGATTCCTCAGGGGGGATGCTGTCCTGCATGACCACCGCAACCACGCACACACACCTGGAGAAGTATATACTGTTTCCGCATACCAGCAGTCGCACAGCGGTTTGTACATAAACACAAATTACATTTCGTTTCCTGTGATGGTTCAGCATGAAATCAATTCTTATGTAATCATTGTGAACCAGAAAGTATAACAAGCGGTGAACGCCGTGTAGGGAGGAGGTCGGGAGGTCGGGAGGTCTGGACTTTCATCCAGGAAAACCACATCCTGTGTGAAACCAGAAGTCATACGCAACTTCCGTATTTAAGTTACGACACTTCCAGAGTTATCTTAAACCCAAACCACAATCTTTTCCTAAACTTAACTAAGTAGTTTTTGTCACGTAACTTCAGTACCTAAGTAACGCCACTTCCGGAGTTATTTTAAACCCAAACCGCGATCTTTTTCCTAAAGCAGTCTGAGCACAGGCGCAGTTTGCGTTGGTTTCTGGGGGCTCGCTGAACCCCCTAGAAATGCATCTATATTTTTTTATAATAACGCAGAACTAATAATTAATTGTAATGATGAATAATATCGACCTTTTTGTGTCTTCATATGGCCAGAATAAGAAACCAACAAGATAAGAAGATAGATTGGTGGTATTTTTATTTAATTCTAGCCTCAGAACATCAGACACTCTCCACTCTCCGTCCACACACTGTTAAAAATGCACTTCTGTTACGTCATGTAAACAAACCATGTAGTTATCAGCTGTGTGCTCCAGATCAGACTGGAGACGTAACCACTTAAAAGATGGGTGAGTAGTACTTGCTATCTTCTGACGTTTGTGTTTTTTAAACAGAAAATATTGGTTTTATCCTGCGATATTTACTGACAATGACACAATACAGCCAACAGCAGCCTCAGTAAACTGTCAGGTGATCTCCCTTATTAGGTGTTTGTAGTGAAATGAGGAGGTATCGTATCGATAACTCCTCATTTCAACTTCACCAATCAGCTGCTCCTCATCCGTTGGAAGCAGGAATAAATAGAAACAGGGCGTCTGACAAAAGTTCAGCTCAAAAACGCACAATGTGCAGCGCTTTGTCCCTTGCAGCCAGTTAGTTCATTTCAGTAGAAAACAATGGAATCAAACTGATTTTGTCGCCGACACTCACATCACATTCAGTTTGGAGGGTTTAATATGTAAGCTACACGCATCCCAATACATTAGACCTCTCTGTGTTGTACACATTGCATTCCCTCTAGATTTTTTTGTGTAGTTTTGTTGCCGAAACCTAACCAAGTCGCTAAGTAGTTATTTTTAAAAGACTGGAGTGGAAATTGACACGTGCATCATGTGTTGCTGGACTTTTGTAGGAAAATGCATGAAAAATACGCTGTTAAAAAGTGCTGAGCATCCTGAAAAAAAAAAAGTGAAATTAGTGTCGATGTACACAAATTAAATAGATTCAATTTCGTGACTATTTCACAAACTGCCGTGAGACTGCAGACACACACCGGAGCAAGCTCACAAACACACAAAAAGTTGAACTATGGTAGCAGAAAAACAAAGAAGAGCAATTAAAATTAACTAAAAAAGAAAACTTAGACATAGCTCCTAATTACTGTTTGTTCTTCTGCTCTAGCTGCTATGCATGCCGCAAAAAAACAAAAAAATAAAGAAAGCAAACGATTCCAGCTCAACAGGTTCAAAAGTTCCTAAACTGTAAACTGAAGGTGTATTAATTAAATATGCATAATTAAAGGCAATTAAAATCTTCACAGTTTAAATACACAGAATAGAAAATCCATGAAATACAACTGAGACAAAGATAGACAAGTAACCTCTGTCTTTGCCTTAATTAAAAGGAATTTGAAGCCCTGTAACACACACATGCACACAAAACACCTTTGGAAGAGTCTTAATTGGGAAATGATTAAACTCCTCTTTTCTTCCCTGTTTATTCTTTAGTCGACAATTAGCAGTTCATAATCCACAGCACGGTTATTGTTACCTCTCCTTCTTTTAACAGCTCTCACGCGTCTTCTTCACGGAGTAACAACACACTTCAAATGGACTTCATCAAGGCTGAAGCAAATAAACAGCTCGTCTTGGCCGGGATGTTGGAAATACTGAGATCAGCCCTCAACACTCACAACATTTTGACATGAAATATAAAAATAAGGTGTCTAAATTTAAATGTCCTCGGTGGCCTCGCTGGTAGCTACGCCTCCATGTAATGTGACAATTGCGTATTTAATTAATTGATTAATTGCTTAGTCTAGAAAATGATAAGTTCCTGCAGCAGAGGGTGATGCCAGTAGGTGGAGGAAGTATTTATATCCTTTATTTCAGTAAAAGTAGCAAAACCACACTATTAAAATCCTGCAGCAACTATGATAGATAAGCAGAAGTACGTTAACCCTCCTGTTGTCTTTGTCAAATTTGACCCATTTTCAAACTTCATTATATCATAAATATGGATGTCTTTACCTAATTGCCCCAAAATTACATGGATGGTTCCCTTATATGGTCTTTGCAAAAAAAATTAAATAATGACCACTACTTTCGTTGCATTATGGGTATTTTATCTAAAATTATAGCACCTGTGGTGTTCCCGGGTCAATTTTGTCATTAAACATTTTTTTTACATTATGATATTTGTAATATTCTGACTGAACTTTGACATATTACTTGTCTGTGATAATCCATCAACATTATTCCTACAATTTAGTCCAAATAAATCATAATTTCTGCATTTTTTCCTTAAAAAAATTAGGTATAATTTCATTTAAATTAGGTTTATTGACCATGAATTCCCAAAAAAAGTGTAAAACTTGTGGTAATGAGTTGGAATGAAGTTGGCCAAAAAGGTGTAATACAGGATTGGGTGATAATTTATAATGTATGCTTTAAAAACAGTCAAACCAGACCAAAGACAAAAGTTGCATGGTCACCGGGAAGACAACAGGAGGGTTAAGTATTATCATCAAAAGTAAAAATCCTCAATGCAGCAAAATGGCCCCGTATACCTGCTGTACTATTATCACTGGTGGAATGTAACAAAGTACATTTACTCAGGTACTGTTAAGTACAATTATGAGGTACTTGCTGTTACTTGAGTATTTCCATTTTATGCTGCTACCCCACTACATTTCAGAGAGAAATATATATTTTTTTACTCCACTACATTTATGTGACAGCTTTAGTTATTTTTTTACAGATTCAGATTAATACAAAATATAACTAATATTCAACAGTAATCAACTAATAAATGAGATTTATTATTATAGAGCGTCAATAATTACAATCCAATAATATAAATGGGACATTCTGCATAATGAGTACTTCTACTTTTGGTACTTTAAGTATAATGAATTTTGTCACATTGAATTTGTCTGTAAAAGGACAAAACAAAGAATTTACTTTCTCTGCCGCCTCAGGTCTTTTGGGGCGAGTAAACAAATTCTTCTTTTGTTTTTTAGTACTGTGATTATGAGTGTTCTATTGTTATACTACATGGTACAAGAATTTGTCCACTACTTCAAAGTCAAAACTGTTTCACCAAATGAAAATCTGCTCAAAGATTGTAGGTCAACCTCTTGAGAAACTCTATGAATCAGCCTCTCATAATCACATCTTAAGAATATGAATTGTTACCATCAAATCGGAGATACAGGGTTCCACCATTTAACAAGGTTAGACTGAAGCACTCTTTTGTGCACCAGTCAATCCTTAAACTAAATATGGAGCCTGAACCCAGATCAAATGTGCGTTGAAGGGCCCTGAATATCGTCTTCTGTGATTGTAATGTTTAAATGTTTGTTTCCTTGTTTCTTGTCTTTGTCCTTTTTGTGATGTTGCAAATGGAGCTGCTGTTATGCAAAACAAATTTCAGACCTGTCTGACAATAAAGTATTATCGTATATTTTGATGATAATACTTTTACTTAAGTAAACTTTTGAATGCATGACTTTTACTTGCACACTAGTAGAAAGTAGTTCCAGTGAAAACTGTTGCTAGAAATGATGCTACTGAATTCATTAAAGGGGACATATCGTGAAAAAGTCATTTTTCAATGCTTGTGCTCATGAATTTGGGTTATCTGGAGTGCCGACCATCCCACAAGCTGTGAAATAAAACAACCCAGTCGGTTTTTTTGTGGGCTGTCTAGATCAGAAAACGTGATTCAACAAGCCGTTCAGAGTTGGCTCCCCTTCCTATGTCACATGCAGGCTCATTAGAATATACCACCCAGAAGTCTATGAGAAAATGAGCCTCCTTCTCACTTGATTTATTACCTCAGTAAACATTGTAAACATGAGTTTATGGTCTCAATCGCTAGTTTCAAGTCTTCTTCAATATAGCATGATGTTCATTTAGTAAATTATGGTCCCATTTAGAGTCAGATAGACCATAAAGCAGGGGATGCTTTAGGGGCGGGGGGGGCGGGGCTACCTTGTGATTGACAGGTCGCTACCACGGCGTTGTCCGGTCTGGGAGTTGTCCCTTCAACAGTTCTCAGTTTTCATTTCATGAAAGTTAATTATAATCTATTCTTGGTCGCCTGAAAAAACATCATATTCAGAGTTCGGTTGCACTTAGCTCCACCCTCTCGTGTCACTTCTGGTTGCAAGAAACCAAGATGGCGACAGACAAAATGCAGAACTTGAGGCTTCAAAACGACAGTCCATAAACCAGTGGGTGATGTCACGGTGACTACGTTCACTTCTTATATACAGTCTATGGAAACCTGGAGATGAGAATGATATGTCCCCTTTAAATGTCATTTTTCACCACGTTGACCTGCACAAACTAAATTTCATTCACCTGTAGCATTGTGACGGAAACCTCAGAGACAGATTTGGTGAATCAACCCTTTAATGTTTCAATGATTTTGAAACATCCTCTGATAGATGATGCAGAGAGTCACCCAGTTAAACAGCCGTGTCACACGTTCTATATTCACAATAGCAGGAGCAGACTGTTGACACAGCTTAGAGGCACCTTTCTACAGTAATACTGAACTACAGTGATTCCAGAAAACAATTAATCTAAGACACACCTCGCAGGCAGCTGTGCAGAGTGTCTCGCCTTTTGTGCACGAGTGTTTACGTGTGTTCGGCTGTGTGTGTGTGAGTGTGTGTGTAACCTGACAGCCTGCCACACAATAGGGGTCCAAGTGAGTGTGAACTCTATTCGTTCCCACAGCTGCCATTAACAGACGGAATGAACAGCCTCTTGCTAATAAAGTGAATAAATAAATAACGCTTAAGAGGCCGTGTTTACCTCCTCAGTCTCTGTCGTTTAGTGCTACTTTAAAAAAAAAAAAAAAAAAGAAGCAGGAAGAGCTTTGAGTTTCTGATTCTCGATGTGTGGGTGGATCAACTCTTGTAAGTACAGCTTATACATTACCACTGGTAATTACAGTCACTTTGGTGGATTGCTACTCAGGTTATTGAGGTGAACTCAACTCCACGTTAAAGGTCAAGGCTGGTGATGATCTGTATGTTTGTTATTGTCAACAAGTCTCATGAAAAGACCAAAACGTCTCTCACTACTTTCTGACTTCCTGTCTGTGGTACTCATCCCCATTCACATCGACTGAGGATGTAAATCATTAAAAAGAGGTCATAAAAATATAGTTTCAATTTTAAAATTTTAAATAATCTTCTAAAACAGGATATAAAGTTGTGTATTTTTTATTTTATTTATTTTTTCATAAATATTTTATGTAACCTTTTTAGTTGTTTTTTTTAAGTTTTATTCTATGTCCTTTAATCACATTTGTTTGTGTTTATTTCCTTCTTTCCTGTCTACATCGGTTATATGTCAGGATGTTGGCTCACATCTTGGAAAATAAAGTTTAACCACACGATAACGCCGTTGGTCGGGATGCCGTTAGCAGCTTTAACCGCCGTATGAGAACAGTGCAGCGCGGCGGCCACGAATATGCACTAAAAGCATCCGGCAGCCGGTCCAGCTATGTCAACAAAGCACAGAGAAGCTCTGATTACAACACACACACACACACACACACACACACACACACACACACACCAACTTCATTCTCTGCTCAGGTAGACATTACTCCTCTATATCTTTACATAGACAATGCTGCTAATATTAATGCTCTGGATATCGAATGTAGCACTTTTAACCAAGTCGTTTTTGCCTAACCTTAACTAATCATTTCACAACGTTAACCACGTGTCATTGTGTGTGTTTCTGCGAGCGTGATACGAGGCTGATATGAAACATATTTTTGGTTCAGAAATGTCGACATTCAACGTATCCGTCCTGTGGTTTGCAGAAACGTACAATGCAAAAAAAAATTCTGCCGACTGGGTTGAGGAAATAGTGCATTTATTGGGGACTACTTTCAGCTGCGGATTAATCCACATCTGGTGCTCTAGTGAGTATTTGTGTCAGCAGGACGGTGTGTGAGAGATTGAGTCTAAATAAACTACAGTGTGTGTGATCATAGTAATGAAGGAACTTGTCACCCAGTGACACAGTGAGGCTCATTGATGTGTTTCAATGGAGCTCTATGGCTCAGAGGAAGAAGAGATATCAGGTTTTGATGCTTGTTAGATACTTTCTTTGTTGGTTTTCATGAGATTTATGACAAGAAGAAAAAATATAGCCGACTTTACACCAACTTTTTCAAGCTGTAGTTAGAAGTGTAGTTCGGCTTATTAAGTGTCTGTCAGTCAATGTAGGTGATTTCTAAGACGACTGTTTGGAGACCATTTATGTATTCATTATATAAAAAGTAATGTCATGATTTAATAGGCTTTTTTAAGAACATAAATTGTCTGCAACCTCTTTTGTTAACAGTTAAAAAGAACACTTTTATGCAGCCTCTTTTAAAGGTAGCTGTGCAAGAGAGTCCTTATACACTTTTGTATTTGTTATAGCCATCACTGAGATTCTTATTATTGAAGACACTGAGGTCATGTCTTCCTGGATAGTTTCTATTATACAGTTAAAACATTCACATTTTTAGGCAGATTCCAGTATTTTCAGACTGAATAATATTCAAATATGACAAATGTAGGCCAACAAAATAAATAAAGCATACAGTATTGTAATACATCCAGACTATTTCTTCATTTGAAACAGCTTTATATGTTGGGAAATGAAAGGGGAACACTTTATGTGTGATAATCTCAACTCAAGGTCCACATGCTACCTTTATTAGAGCTTTGAACTGCATTTCACATCCTATTCGATCTTTTCTCTACATCTCACACTTCATTTGCAGATATGTGAATTCACATTTATTTCTTAGGAAGTTTATAATAAGATTGAAGTCTATAATGCACTAATTACAGTAATTATAGGGCAAAGAGAGAGACAAAGCTATTTGTTATTTTAGTTTTTTAGTTAGGTTAGATGTGTTGAGTGTTGAGTGATTTCCAGAGGAATTTCCGTGAAAGAAATGCTCCATTTAAATAAAACCTGCAGAAAATATAACTGAACATCTCATTGAATAAATGAAATGTGAAAAATTCAATTAATTACAACATTTTTGTAACTTTCTTTGTGGGGATTTTGACGCATGACCTTAGTATTTCCAAAAAGCTGGCTGTGGCCCTGCTTGTAATGTTGAAAATTGAACAGCAACATTTTTCTGTTACTCTGCATAATCCACCGTTTTAATACGGAATAACTATTTCTTCAGTAGTAAGTTGCTCCAGTTTATTCTGTGAGGTCTGTGGAGTAACCGAGATATTGTTGCTGGTGAATTTGTCAATGCTTATAGACGAACAAAAAATGCAGTTTATCTATATTGGCATTGAATTTTGCAGCGGAAAACGCAGAGATGGTTATTTCAATATGTCCAAAAATATCTGCAAGGTTTGATACCACGAACAGTAAAGAGGGGGAAAAATCTGTCTCCTTATAATTTGGGTGAACTCACCCTCGAGGGACGCTTTTGGAAGAAATAACAAACAAGAAATAAAGTGACGTTTATGGCGTTCAAGGTGCTGATCCAGCGCCAAGAGGAAGAATGATGGAGGAGGAGGACCAGCGTGAAAGTGTTTAGCTGCTGGTTGAAAGACTATAGTGCGTATAGCAGAGAGAGAGAGAGAGAGTGAATGGAGATAGAGACAGAGGATGGAGGGAGGTGGAGGGGGTGGAGGAGGAGGGTGCAACAAGATGGAGAGAGACTGCCTGCACATACTGTCAAGGCAGTTAATATAAGGTGTGGAGATAAGGCCCCACAGACAAACATTGACCAAATCAGGCATTTCAGCAGCGCAGCCCGAACTGTCAGTCAGCCTGAGAGACAGACCAACAATCAGCACTTTACCTCTGATAAGGGCTCTACTGGGCGCGTGCAGGAAATAGCCAATCTGCAGCCAGCCTGGCAAGGAGGGTGATGGCGGGGGGAGGGCAGGGGAGGGGAGGCGGGCGGCGTGATGATGGAGAGTGAAGGGGTTAGAGAGGGGAGGGAGTGAATGTAGAGAGACAACAAGTGAGGGGAAAGTGGCCTATAAATTTAGAGAGAAATGTGGACCAAGAGTTCACAGGAAAGGATAATACCCGAGAGAAAGAAGGGAAAGAAAACAGGATGATATTCCTCCACACCCCACCCGAGTGCTCTCACAGAGAAAGAGATTCAGCAGGGAATATAAGTGATGGGGGGGGGGAAAAAGAAAGAGAGGTGTGATATCGGCTCCTAAAATAGTGTCTCTCCCCAGTTTTTTGTCACCTGGGAACAGCTTGCACAGAAAAAGTGTGAGAACTTGGTTTAGACCAACACCTTACATTAATGATTTGCCAACAGCTTTGACTAGCTCATTATTCAACGTGCCGTTCGCCTTGCCTCGCACACAATAGCATCATTTCATCGTCTCTATTGATTAATGGTGCATATAGTGTGTACATGCGCGCGCACCGCGCCGCCTGAGTGAAGGATAACACTCCCTATTTAATGGAGGAGTCTGCACTAGCCATGAAATTCCCTCATAACAAAATAAACACATCCAAAATGCTGGAGTGGATGCCTATGGAAATCCAAGGTAGTGGAGGGCCACGCTGGCAGCTTGGACCCACACTGGCCCCTGTAGGTCACAGCAGGAACTACAGGCCAAGTTTGTGGAAATAAATTCCCAGCCGTTTACCTTTGTCAAACACATTTAGGTTCCTCCAAGCAAAACGGGGGAGAGCACCAACAGCTGGCGAGTATTTATTTTCGGGGAAGTGGAGTCAGAGGGGTGTCTGGGCTTCCTTGATCATGAACCAGACTGCCATTACCATGACCACTGATAACAGTAGGAATCGTAAACAAGCTAATCACCGAGGGCCCTATTTGTATTCTCATTTGTGTTTTGCATGCACTGATGTGCAGGGGGAGGGTGCAGAGAACAGCGATGGAGAGGCGGACGGAGGGTGGCGGCGTGAGCGAAAGGGTTAAGTTCCCTCCCTGGTTGCATGCTGCTTTCTCTTGCTCTGTCAAGCCCCATTAAACCTGCTACACCACAGCAATAAGGTGCCATCAATTACAGGCACGCTGCCATCAATGCAGAGCGCAGAGGAGAGGCAGGAGCACATAAACAGGACAAACGGCCACATAAAAGACCCGCAGCCACATAAAGCCCCTGCAGCCTGCCTCGTAGACAGCTAAACACACAGCATCTCCACCGCTCGCTCCTTCTCTCTCTCTCTCTCTCTGCATCACCTGCAAAACTATCAGACTGCTTGTGAATGAGAGGATGCTTTGTTTCAAATACACACTAAATGCATTCATTTCACATTCACTTTCATTCATGATGGGAAGCAGAAAAGGTGGAGAAAAAAAAAAGATTTGGGCTCAACTGGGTGACGATGCTAATTGCAATGTGCTTCTACTGCCCCCATGTGATCGCAGTAAAACCATTCAGACCGATAGGCATCAAATTCTACACTTAAATATAAAAAATATTAGGGCTATCAATCGATTAAAATGTGTAATCACAATTAATCGCAGTTTTTATCTGCTCAAAATGTACCTTAAAGGGAGATTTGTCAAGTATTTAATCCTCTTATCAACATGGGAGTGGGCAAATATGCTTTCTTTATGCAAATGTATGTATATATTTATTATTGTAAATCAATTAACAACACAAAACAATGACAGATATTGTCCAGAAACCCTCACAGGTACTGCATTTAGCATAAACAATGTGCTCAAATCATAACATGGCAAACTGCAGCCCAACAGGCAACAACAGCTGTCAGTGTGTCAGTGTGCTGACTTGACTATGACTTGCCCCCAAACTGCATGTGATTATCATAAAGTGGGCATGTCTGTAAAGGGGAGACTCGTGGGTACCCAGAGAACCCATTTACATTCACACATCTGGAGGTCAGAGGTCAAGGGACCCCTTTGAAAATGGCAATGACAGTTTTTCCTCGTCAAAATTTGGAGCGTTATTTAACCTCCTTTACGACAATCTAGTATGACATGGTTGGTAACGAGGGATTCCTTACGTTTTCTAGTTTCATATATTTAATTAAAGCGTTATTATCACGTTAACTTTGACAGCCCTATTAAAAATGTATACCTACCCCTTATATTTCTACCCTCCTCCTCCTCCTCACAACCACGGGACATGAATGGAATAAAAAATCAATTAGACCATCACAGGTAGGATCAATAGCAGCGAGTATTCTTGAAAGTGATGTTTACAAATGCGTTTCACTGCATTCCTCAAGGCTCTGACTGTATTATCAACCCTTCAACGAGAAAAAGACACAACAGCTGCACTCACTCAGCGGCAAGACGAAGAAGAAAGACAGACCACCGCTACGCTGAGATCTGTGAGTGTCGTCAATCAGCACAGAGAGAGAAACCGTCTAGTGTCTGTAAAGATGACTGAGTGTTACGTTGAGTGTTAACAGCTTGACCAAGATTCTCTTTGCAAGTCATATAACAACAGAATGGTAATTAAAAAAAAAATAATTATGAAAATGAAAATATTAGGAATGCAATAGAAGCAGGCAATATCTTGCACCCAGCATTAAAACCATTGAAATTCTGCATTTTTCAGTGAGGAGTTGATGTTTAAGATTTTCTAACGAGGTAATTGACCTTTTATTGAAGTTATTACTCAAAGAAAAGTATTCTATATGTCTGTATATAATGTTTTAGATGTGTGGAGGGGATCTTTACATTTTGAAAAAAAGAGTACAGGTATCGGATCAGGAGTTTGAAGAGTGGTGAATAAAATGATGCAATAAAAAAGGATGAAATCTGGTAGGTTCATTGTTATTGGATTTATTAAAGATTAACCATTGTATAAAAAGTTGCACATTGAACACAGACGTTTCCAGTTTTCAGTAGAAAATCTAAATATTTCTTTTGTTTTTCCTTTTCTGTCATTCTCACTAAAGTTACACGGCAACAAAAGGCAACATCTCTCCAGAACGAGACTGAGGCTGAGACACTCTGGACTCTCTTACATTATGTTAGAACTTTTAAGGACAGGTTGGTTTACCCAAATTACAAACATGTCAGTGGTATCTATCTAGTCATGCAGGTAGCTTTTATTTCATTTTCCAAGGTTTTAAGATATCTGGCTCTCATCACAGACTTCACCGTCAACAGTCTTCATTGGATCTGTATGTTGAACTAAAGAAATCGTCTCTACGAAAACTGTTCACAGTGACGTCTGTGGATTGTTATCCATTAAGCATGAGGTGAAAGGTAATAAAGGTACTTTAAAACCTTAGTGCCTCATCACTGTAAACAAAAAAAGAAAAATCCTACTTGTTTTTGAAGTGATATCTCAGTCAAATCTTAACTCGCAGAGCGGATACACATATTTTTAGGTCCAGTTACTCTTTCTGAGCATTCCATTATCTCTGATGTTTCTCTCTGATAAGGATCCAGAAATACACTTAAAATCATGAAGATGTTCCTTATCAACTTATACTTATGCTTATATTTTTGACCAACATGGAGAAAGGACTGACAATTATGATTTTGTTTTGTTCATAATAATAATAATAATAATAATAATAATAATACATTTAATTAATTTATTATTTATTTTTCTTATTTTATTTTATATTTATTTATTTGCTTCTGATTTGTGACATTGTGTTTCTTTATTATATTTATTAGATTTAAGGTAATGTATCATTAAGAGTAGTTCATTTTTTTCCAGTCACAAATATTTGATTTGCGTTTGATTTTTTTTTTATATAATGATTGAGTACTACTTAACCACTTTCATAACTGTATGGTTAAATTGTGAATAAATGACTGGGAAAAAAACCCTAAATAAACTCAACTAAACTTACCTGAGAATAATGATGTTTTTAAGTTTTCCTCAGTATCAAAGTATTCCAGTGATAGTTGTCTGTACATCTATGGGTACACTGCATGCAGGAAGTGCTAATAGCTAATTCAGCATACTCTTAATGGTGACAATTTCCCAAAATGTAAACAAGTAACAGCTACAGAAACAGCAACAGTGTTAGACTTTGAAGACTCCTGATCCAGGCTTATCTGGTCATTGTTTCTGGAGAGTTGACTTTTTAAAATGTCAATTTTTCCATTGAATTGATGTAGAGGCAGTTATTTCAAAACCAAGGCAAATAAAACCTTTTGTTTTTATGTGTAATTAAGGTGAACCAACCCTTTCAAACACATTCCACAGTAAACACACAGATAAGTTAAATGTAAAGAGAACTACATATGTACAGATGGTGTCATATTGACCTGCTCTCGGTCTCATGTGGAGTTGATCTGTGAGGAGGAGCTGCTGCTGCCGGAGCTCTTGGTCTTCGTCCCTCTGGTGGCGCTGGGCTGCCGCTGCACTCGCTGGCTGGACGCCTCCCTGCTCTTCTCGCTGTGACTCGCTGCAGCTTTACTGCGTACTGCTGACACACAAAGCAAGAAAACACTGCAAGTTAAAGACGCAGACGGACGTTAAAGTTATTGGGATTGTTGCTTCACACGTTCCAGACAACATGGACAATGGAAATGGTGATGACATGGAGGAGATACAAATGTATTTATACAGTAAAGGAAATGGATCCAATGTTTAACCTTCTTTTACATACAGTTTATAGCACTGCACACTTGACTATAGCAGGAATCATAAAGTGACTAGAAAGGGCTTTTATATATTATTTATAACTATGAACTGTGATAACTGAAAGGAGAAATAAAAAATCTTCCTCTTACAAATGTTGCTATTATTTGTCTGGTATGACCTGTAGCTTATTATATATTAAGTTCAGCAATTGTTGCACACTCTGGCATACTTGAAAAATATATCACTATCTTGATGAACACATATACATACAATACGTAAAGTCAAGCAGGTCTGGTATATATTATCACCATTGAGAAAAAAAAATGTTCTATGACAATAAAAGCTGCATGTAAATATTACACTGTCAAGTGGTAAAACAAATGTTTTGGGACCATTGAGTAGTTCGGTTAGTTCGTTTTTAGGGTCTTTGGTTAGTCTTAGATGTTTTGTAGGTTGTATATGTTACTCTATAATACATACATACAAATCTAGACAACGTGTTAGTATTTAAAATATATGTTTACTTTCTGCTAAGTGTCCAGGCTCCTATTCTCAACATCCAGACAGCTCATCAGGATGTCCCATTTCACATTATCTCCATTATGTCTCATATTTGTATCTTAACTTCTTTTTATGAATAAACTGAACTGAAAATAAATTAGAATTCCTTATGTTAATTAAGGCCTATTAATGAAGCATACTGCTCTCTATAAATCAGACAACATCATCCCTAAACTTTAGGATGTTTTATAACTTTCTAGCCACTTTAACCCCCCAACAAATAAGAACATGTCTTCTTGACGACAGGTTACATCTTTCTAGTCCACACACACACACACACACACACATGCATGTACACATAGTTTCTCAGTATCATCATGAAATGAGGACAGCACAGTATGTAGTTTTGGCGTGACCCTGGTCCATACAATAAAATAAACATACAGACAACACTTATGATAGAAGAGAGGCGAGCAGGCAGACAGATGGAGGTGTGGGACAGAGTGCAGCAGAGGGGACCTTGAGTGTGAGGAGAGCTAGCGTCTTGGGGGCCGTAGACCACAATCTTAGTGTTGACCCTTGTGGCTCTGGGGCCCGACGCTGAGGGGGCAGCTGCAGAAGGCTTAGGGCTCTTCCCAGAGACCAAAGACTCCTCTTCTTCAGTAAACAAGAAAAAAAAAAACAGAATTCAAGAGGGATAGAAAAGAAATGAGAAAGCAGTGTGACATGCACACACACAGTGAAGATCAGCCTCTGTGTCTACTGTACATCCTTGGTCTTCAGTTCACCTCCATGTAAGTGGGAAACCTCGCTATGGGGCGGAGTGAAGAGGGAATTTAGTCAGAGAGGGGGGATTAGGTGGTGCAGAGAGCACGACAAGAGCTTCTACTACAGCGTGTGCAGTACTTAAGTGAAGGAATGTGAATATTTCACCTGCTTGAAAAGGGAAGTGAGAAGCAAAGAGCTCGGGGAGAATAAAGAGAGCAAACTGAAAGGTAAAGTCAGTCAGAGAAAAAAAAACATTTAAAAAACTTGTGGTATTTTCTACTCTTTGTTCTGAAAAGCCGCGAGCCTGTACTTCACCGACCTTGAGCTCTTTCACTCCGCAGAAAAGGATCCACACACGCACTGAATCTAGTGGTGTCAATGAGCAGAGTGTTTCCATTTGCTATAGTTTGTGTTTTTTCTTCTCACGGCTTCTAGCCAAAACTTTTGAGACAACCAACGGGGATTATTCGACGGGTGATTTTGCAGGAAGGTTATTTTGCCAAATGAATGCAAATGTTACAGGTCACATTTTTACATTTCTAATATAAAGAGTTCCAGCAACGCTTTTCACAGCAGACATTTTCCCTTATCACTGCAGAAAGAGCACAGGCCGCCTTACTAATAACATGAATGATGGCTCTGTTCCATTTAGATGTACAAGTGAGCAAGCAGGAGCTGGAACGCCTTAATGTAATGAATCCTTATGAATCATCATCATTTTGTGCCTTCACTGATACATGTAGAGTCACACAACTGTCATTTTCACATCTATAAAAAGGAACACATTGCATGGTGGGATTGTTCGCAGAAAGTAGTGTGCATGTGTAGCACCATGGAGACTACAGCGTCTCAGTTCCATATTAACTCTATACAGTATGTACAGTATGTACAGTAGGCTCGTTCGAGATGAGCCAGGCCTGCGCAGATTCGATCACCGCACAATGCATGCTGGTTACATTTGTGTCTGACTTGCTCCGACTTCACGCACATGTAGGCTGTAGAATATGATGTATAGGCCAGGACATCTCCGCAACACCACAATATTTCATTTGAACTGCTATTTTACGCATAGACCCACCGGAAATCCCCGTCAGAAACTCACGTGCATGCTCACTTTGACTCCCAAAACATACTCAATCAAATCTATTCTAAGGCAAATTATATCACTGGTACAGATGATGTAATGTAAAAAACATTACCCAGTCTAAAATATGTGATTTTATTTTTATAATTTCTTTTATTTTTTTCTCACAACCATCTGGCGACCCCCGGAAATTATCTCGCGACCCCCAGGTTGAGAACCGCTGACATAGGCATAGGTGTTTTATAGAGGGGATAGAGTACATTACTGAGTGTCTAATAAGTAAGGAGTAGTGAATGAGTGAACGAGGGAACACAATCGAGGACAAGTCAATGGAACAGAGCCAACCGGAGTTACCCTGCACTATATTCATTTTTAACAGTCTCTTCTGCACTATATTCACTTTTTTAATAGTCGTGTATCACAGCTGTTACCCTGCACTATATTGAGTTTTAACAGTTTTCTTCATCTCCTTGTATTTTTATATCTGGTAGATTTTTTTGTACTTTGTACTACTAACTTTTTTACTGCCTTTTTACTAACATGTTTTGCACTATGGAACTGTGATGCTGGAAACTTGAATTTCCCTCGGGATCAATAAAGTTACTATCTATCTATCTATCTACCTATCTATCTATCTACCTATCCATCTATCCATCTATCTATCAAGCTGTCATGAAAAAGACCTATTGTGTACACAGGTATAAAAAGTCTAATGACACTTAACCCTCCTGACCTTTAAAATCATCCAGTGATGACACATTGTGCTTCTAGATACCCCGCCTCAGATGGGATATTTGCAGATTAATACATACAATATTTCGACATGTCAGTAGGACAATAAGGTTGTGTTTCAGGGTCCTGGTATTGTGCATACTGGCTCACTATGACGCTGTCATACTGGGACACCTGAAGAGAATGTAACCAATTTGACTGTTATTAGTAACACATGTCCTTTGTTTGCTGAGGAAAACTCCTGTTAGACCTCTGCTCAGTGTGGACTGTATGAGCATGTACAGATCTCCCTCGCTGTCATGTTCTTGCACCTGTTAGGTTGGGGGTTACTTACACCTGCACTATGGACTATGATGACTCTCAAAACTAGTCTTTCTAGTCATCGTTGACGCTGCAGACACTCACCTCTGGCCTCTGGTGGTGCTGTGGTGGTGATGCTGCTGGTGGTGGTGTTGTGGGAGACAGTTGAAGCCTCCCCGCAGCTTTCAGCGACCCTCTGGCCTGCACACATGGCCTTCAGGGTCTGGAAGACTGCTTGAGGAGCCACGTTCATCTTCAACAGGTCCACTATGATCCTGTGGAGGGGCACATGAAGAGGAAGGGCAGATAGATGTGAAATCAGAGTTGGTTTCTACCTGTTATATTACTCCACATGCACTACAGTCACGTAGTCACCAAACACACCAACACAAGGGATGCCAACAAACTGAACAGGCTGGTGAGGAAGGCTGGCTCTGTGGTTGGATCTGAACTGGACGATCTGGAGGTGGTGGCAGAGGGGAGGATGAGGAGGAAGCTGGACGCCATCCTGGATAAACCGTCACACCCCCTCCATGATGAGCTAGTCAAGATGAGGAGCACCTTCAGCCACAGACTCATCCCCCCTCGGCACAACACAAAGCGCCTGGGTCAGTCCTTCATGCTGGTAGCCATCAGGCCATCAGGCTCCACAACCAAGGCTGACCCGCATATGAGAACTATGAGGGCTTTAAGAACTTTAAACACACACATTCTGCCTTTAAACATGCACGATCTGCCTTTAAACATGCACTATCTGCCTTTAAACATGCACAATCTATCTTTAAACATGCACTATCTGCAACCATCTTGGACTCTAACCACTGGTGCACTTTACACTTAAAGGTCCCATATCATAAAAAAGTGAGATTTTCATGTTTTTTTATTATAAAGCAGGCTTAAGTCCTATATAAATACTGTGAAAGTATCGAAATGCTCAATCCACAGGGAAAAACACACAGCCCGTATTCAGAAACTCTGCATTTCAAACAAGCGGTCAGGATTTCTGCCCATTCGTGATGTCACAAATGTACAATATTTAGACCCTTGACACAATTTTAAACGTTCCTGGTTGCAGTGTACCTGAATAACATCAACTGACAGGAAGTACACATGGACCAAGCTGTTGCCTAGCAACGCAATTCTGTTGCAACTCTGTAAAAATGCGCTAAAACGGAGCGTTTCAGACAGAGAATAAATACAGGCATATTCAGGCCGACAGTACGAGGAAAATAAAGGTTTTTTTTTTTAACATTACAGCATGTAAACATGTTCTAGTAGAAACACAAAATACAAGTAGGAACCTGAAAATGAGCACGATATGGGACCTTTAACACTATACATCCTATATACCACTTTATAGACTGCACATATTACATGTATTTATTGTACATACTACATTTATTCATTGACGGACTGCACACACTATGTTCACCCATTCACTCTGTATCTTTTATATCTCTATTATTGTTTTTATAATTGTTGTATACCTTTACCTCTCCTGTGTTTCACTCTGTTTGCTGATGTTGCTGCTTTGACACCTGAATTTCCCTCCAGGGATTAATAAAGGTTCATCTTATCTTATCTTTTTGCTGATGATATTTGTACACTTACTTGAAGACCTCTTGGTCCACAGTGATGCCAGCAGCCTGGGTGAGTTCAAACAACTCAGCTTCTTCAGCACTGAGGACTTTCTTCTTCTTGATGGCATATTTCTGGACGTTGCTGGTGACCACCAGAGCTGGAGAGTCTGGGGCTGAGGGCAGCGACTGCTGGGGTTGTTGAGACATCAGTGATGGAGACACCTGATGAGGATAAATAAGGTACATTAAATGAATCAGACTGGAGGAATGAGGCTGTAATGTTCCAACTGTTACCCGCCCACATAGAAAACATGGAGGAACTTGTTTCTACCTCCTTTTATAAACATTACAAACACATTACGAACAAACTGATTAACATACAGAACAACTAATTCATTAAAACCAAAAACACCTACTGTTAAATTAGAGCTGACGAGTTAACGGTAGTTAACCACAACAACAGCCTCTTCTTCTTGCTAGAGCCTGGCGGGGCGCGCCGGAAATACGTCATCAACACAAGACAAACCGTGTTGCACCATGGGACTTGTAGTTGGCACAAATTCATTTTTCTGATTTTGTCTGTTCCGTTTTTTTTAAACAATATATTTATTTTTTTATTTATTTAAAAATGATATATAAACATGTGTATATATATATATATATATATATACATATTTATTTTAAAATAAATACATAAAAAAAATAAACATAACAGAATAATTCTTTATTTGCGTCAGTGGTGGAAGAAATATTTTGATTTCTTGAGTTTGTGACACGACAATGAAGTTAGCTGTATTATTACGGGCAAAAAAAACAACACAAATGATACAAAAGACAGAAGAAAACGGCATTGTATGCTAATAACGGCTTTACCGAGCGAAACCGGAAGTACTTGCGGGATACTCCTCTCGCAATGCCGATAATGTGATATATGTTACATTATCGACATTTTATCAGAAAATAAAATTTGTGACATGATAATGAAGTTAGCTGTATTATTACGGTGAAAATAAAATAACACAAAAGACAGAATAACGGCATTGAATGTCTAATAATGACTTACCAAACCAAACCGGAAGTGTTTGCGGGATACTCCTCTCGCAATGCAGATAATGTAATATATGCTACATTATCGGCATCGTAGTAACAAAATACAATTTGTGACACGATAATGAAGTTAGCTGTATAATTACGAGGAAATAATAAAAAAAGGCAGAAGAAAACGGCATTGTATGCTAATATATATATACATATATATATATATATATATATATGTGCAATAACATGCTGATCACTCTGTGCAATAATTATAAAATAATAATTATTAATTATTAATTATAAAGCAACAATTATAATAATATATAATGATCATAATATGATGCTATGTAATAATTATATAATTATCTGACGGACACTTTGTGCAATTATCTGGCAAAACTGTAATCTGGCAAAACTGTCATTGCATCAATATACATATTGTATTTTTATATTTTATATTGTATTATCTTTTATATTTTTTATATTTGTATTACACTATCTCTTTTTTATTTTATTATCTTTTCTAGCACCTATGGGATTGTCACAATCTAATTTCGTTGTACTACATAATGACAATAAAGGCCTTGAATCTTGAATCTCTAATAACGGGCTTTACCGAGGAGCGAAACCGGAAGTGCTTTGGGGATAGTCCTCTCGCACCTGCTCAGTCGTCCAACAATGGCCGCTGCTGCAGCAGGAATAAACAAGCAGATGGAGCCTTGCATCCGACACGGCAGAGGAGCTCACGGGAACACGGTTAAGGTTGGTATAGTGTCCTGATTGTTTGATTACGTTACGATCGAAGTGATTATGTTGTTAGTTAGTATGAAGAGCCGACAGCAGGAGACGAGCTTCGTGTCTGCTGATGAATGCTGCTGCGTTGGCGTCTAATGGATGCCAAACAGTCTGCTAGATTGTATAACAGCGACGTGTGGAAGCTGTATTTGTTTGTTTATTTCATAATTAATGCAGCTGGATTAGTGCTAAATCTCAGATCTGTTTGTGCTGCAGCATCATAACAGTTTATCATAGATAGCGTCACTAGCTGTGGTTGCCATTTACTGCAGCTCCTCTCTGTGGTAGCACACTGAGATGCAATCTGCTCTATTAGTTGTGTTGTAAACATAGCATTTGTTTAAAAATCAGGAGGGTTAACCATCTGAAATGAGTCAAGGTGACTGTGCAGCTCACTCTGGGATATCCAAAGACTCTTTAATTGATTCCCTCTGGCTCCCTGTTGAGCATCCTTGTGCATTAAAGGTCCCATATCATGTTCATTTTCAGGATCATACTTTTATTTTGTGTGGTTCTACTAGAACAGATTTACATGCTGTAATGTTAAAAAAAACTTTATTTTCCCCATACTGTCTGCCTGAATATACCTGTATTTACCCTCTCTGTCTGAAACGCTCCGTTTTAGCACATTGCACTATACTAATTCTAACAGTCTCCTCTGCACTATATTCACTTTTTTAATAGTCGTGTATTACAGCTGTTACCCTGCACTATATTCAGTTTTAACAGTTTTCTTCATCTCCTTGTATTTTTATATCTGGTATATTTTTTTGTACTTTGCACTACTAACTTTTTTACTGCCTTTTTACTAACATGTTTTGCACTATGGAACTGAGATGCTGGAAACTTGAATTTCCCTCAGGATCAATAAAGTTACTATCTATCTATCTATCTATTAATAGTGAAATCAGTGCAAGCTATTAAATATTTCTCCCCTCTGACTTCTCTCTGCAGCAGTGACTGTAACAGACAATGATTTCTGGAAGTTAAAGGTCCCATATCGTGCTCATTTTCAGGATCATACTTTTATTTTGTGTTTCTACTAGAACAGGTTTACATGCTGTAATGTTAAAAAAAAAAAACACACACATTATTTTCCTCGTACTGTCGGCCTGAATATACCCGTATTTAGCCTTTGTCTGAAACGCTCCGTTTTAGTGCATTTCAACAGAATTGCAACAGAATTGCGTTGCTAGGCAACAGCTTGGGTCCATGTGTACTTCCTGTCAGTTGATGACATTTACATATACTGCAACCAGGAAATAAATTGGGACACATTTAGAATGTTTACGTTTAAAACTGTGCCAAGAGTCTAAATATTGTGCATTTGTGACATCACAAATCCTGACAGCTTGTTTCAAATGCAGAGTTTCTGAATACGGGTTGTGTGTATTTCCTTGTGGATTGAGCGTTTCGATAATAAAAAAAAACATGAAAATCTCACTTTTTTATAATATGGGACCTTTAAGTCACATAAATTGTGAAGTCAGTGCCAGATATTAAACATTTGATTGACAATTTGAATTTCCCTCGGGATCAATAAAGTTGCTAACTAACTATCTATCTATCTATCTATCTATCTATCTATCTATCTATCTATCTATCTATCTATTTCTCCCCTCTGTCTTCTCTCTGCAGCAGTGACTGTCACAGACAATGATTTCTGGAAATGAATAAGTGTTTATTATTCACCCCGCAGGTGCTGGAGTGTGGTGTGTGTGAGGACGTCTTCTCTCTCCAGGGGGACAAAGTCCCTCGTCTCCTGCTGTGTGGTCACACAGTGTGCCATGATTGTCTAACCAGGCTGCCCCTGCATGGTAGAGCGGTCCGCTGCCCCTTCGACAGACAGGTCACTGAGCTGGGTGAGTAAGAGGATTTCTGTTACCACGGCAACACACAAAATATAGTCAAAATCACCCTAAACCACGAGCATTACAGTGATATAACAGAACAGAAGTATGCAGGCATATCTTGCCATGATGAAAAAGGATTATGTGAACCAATTTCTAATGCTTCAGGAATCCAGAGAACTAAAGTCTGACACACATCAGGATTTGTAGTGCATCTTTCCTCGACTTGGCATAAAAATCCCAGAGCCAACATCTCATAACAACGTCCTTTAGTGCTCTGAATCCATGGTAGAAACATCAGTTATTTAAAACATGAACATCCAACCAAAGTTGATTAAAAAGCCCATATTCGTCTCTCTCCAGCTCACCTACTTTAATTCCAACCAATACCATTGTCGTTACTATTTTATAATTACTTAACATTATGCTTCAATTCATTTTATTTCCTTCTTTTTAAGTTAAATCTATTATTTTTTTTATTTTTTATTTATTTTTTTTGTCTCCTTAGTATTATTTTATCTATTTTTTTTTTTTTCCATTTTGCCATGTCTGCAAAAATAAAGATAAAAAAAGATTTGGAAAAAAGCCCATATTTGTCTTGGAAAGCTGTGTATAGATGTTCCAAAAGTCCAAATGTCGGTTGAACAAAATAACAGCTATAAACTTCTTACAGTAAACATATTTAAAGTGTTTTCTTTTCTCCACATCTGTTCAGGCGACTCTGGAGTTTGGGGTCTGAAGAAGAACTTTGCTCTGCTTGAGCTCTTGGAGCGACTCCAGAATGGAGCCAGCAACCAGTCGGGGATGGCGGAGGACGCCCTGAAAGGAATGGGAGAAGTAAGAACGCTGATATATCAGATAGATGCATCACCCTTTTCATCTGCTGCTCCTTTCACTCACTGGTCTTCTTCTCATCTAGTGTATAATCCGCTGTGATGAGGATGAGAGCCACACGGCCTCCATGTACTGCACCGTGTGTGCCACCCACCTGTGTGCCGAGTGCTCCCAACTCACCCACTCCACCCGCACGCTGGCCAAACACCGCCGGGTGCCGCTGGCCGACAAGCCTCACGAGAAGACCCTGTGCCCGCAGCATCAGGTCCACGCCATCGAGTTCGTCTGCCTGGAGGAGGCGTGTCAGTCTGGGCCTCTCATGTGCTGCGTGTGCAAGGAGTACGGCAAGCACCAGGGACACAAGGTAGTTCAAGTTCCAGCCTTATTGTGTTAGATATCCTCATCCAGAGAGACACGCTCATGTTTCCCCCCCGTCTTTCCTTTCAGCACGCTGTTCTTGAGACTGAAGCGAATCAGATCCGTGCATCCATTCTGGACATGGCCCACTGCATCCGCACCTTCACAGACGAAGTGTCCGAGTACTCCAGGAAGCTGGTGGGCATCGTGCAGCAGATAGAAGGCGGAGAGCAGATAGTTGAGGACGGCGTTGGCATGGCGCACACTGAACACGTGAGATACGACTTCTTTCATCTAAAACATGAGTGCTTTTTTCTCCTGGTGTTTAATATCTTCTCCGTGTCTTCGTCAGGTCCCCGGTACGGCAGAGAGCGCACGGTCCTGCGTCCGAGCTTACTTCGCAGACCTCCACGAGACGCTGTGTCGGCAGGAGGAGATGGCGCTGAGCGTGGTGGACGCCCACGTCAGGGAGAGGCTGATCTGGCTGAGGCAGCAGCAGGAGGACATGACCATCCTGCTGTCTCAGGTCTCCACCGCCTGCCTGCACTGCGAGAAGACACTTCAACAGGTGCGACAGACACTGAGTTCAATATATAAACTGGTGTTTTTAAGCCTCTAGTATCAGGCTGATACAATCCAATGATCTACAGTATGTTGCTTCTGTCCCGCTGCAGGACGACTGCAGAGTTGTGCTAGCAAAGCAGGAGATCAACTGTTTGTTGGAGACGCTTCAGAAGCAGCAGCACCAGTTCACAGAGCTGGCAGATCACATTCAGCTGGATGCTGGCATCCCCGTCACCTTCACTAAGGTACACTCTGTCCATACTCATAGATGTCTGCATTGATCAGCCAACACTAATAGTAAAGAGCTTGGGTTTGTTCCAACATGTAACGTAATGTGTTCTGGTTTCAGGACAACCGGGTCCACATCGGTCCGAAGATGGAGATCCGTGTTGTGACTCTCGGGCTGGATGGAGCTGGAAAAACCACCATCCTCTTCAAGCTGAAACAAGACGAGTTCATGCAACCCATCCCGACCATCGGTACATTCATCTACACTGTAATCACTTTATAATGAATCCACAAGAATACAAAGCTCCTGTTCTAATACATATTTCTTTTTTAATAAAGGTTTCAACGTGGAGACGGTTGAATATAAGAACTTGAAATTCACCATCTGGGACGTCGGTGGAAAACACAAGCTCAGACCTCTCTGGAAACATTATTATCTCAACACTCAAGGTATCGTCTGGGCTCAGTTTTCTATTTACTTGATGCACATCAGAAATATACGGTATACAGATAGTGCCTTTAAGTGTATCTACTAAATACTGACTTATAGAGATCTGTTTTCTCTCAGACATTAAATCTACTTTTGAATGAAAATAAACATGAAAACTGAGGGGTGAATACTTTAATAGGCACGCTATACTCTCAGTAATCTAGTCCAGTAGCTTAGTTATAGTTTAATAAGACAAACAAAGGTCCTTCAGTAACACCAACAATGAAGCTGTCACAATTATAGGAAATCATTTATATTAATTTTAACATGAATCTTGTGTAAAACATCTTATTTAACTCTTGATGATTGTGCAGCATCACACGTGAGAATTCAGTTGCTGTTCGACTGGTTTCTAACAGTAAACGGTGGAAGTTAAAGCCGTACCTCTCTTCTTCCTCTCTGTTGTGCAGCGGTGGTGTTCGTGATAGACAGCTGCCACAGGGACCGACTGATGGAGGCTCACAGCGAGCTCGCCAAACTACTGACGGAGAAGGAGCTGAGAGACGCCCTGCTGCTCATCTTTGCAAACAAACAGGTAACTGGAGTAACACTCTGTGAATGTAGACGGATAGGCACGATGTTATTAGAGAGATGTTTCTGTTAAATACACAAGAACGGTAAACAATACAAAGAGTGCAAAGAAATAAATACCGAATAGGACCAGAATGCATCTTGTCTTCCCGTACTTGGCCAGTGAAGCTGATATCTTGGCTCAGCCAGAGTTGATGATCAGTTTGCGTGTCTGCAGGACGTTCCCGGCGTCGTGTCGGTGGAGGAGATGACGGAGCTGCTGAGCCTTCACAAGCTGTGCTGCGGGAGGAGTTGGCACATTCAGGGCTGCGACGCCCGCAGCGGGATGGGCCTCCACGAGGGGCTGGACTGGCTCTCCAGGCAGCTGGTGGCGGCCGGCGTCCTGGACGTCGCCTAACCGTAAAACAACTCTAACAACTGAACCGACCGACCCCCCCCCCCACGGCCTCTGAGGCCTGCTCTCCAAATATTAACTCTTTAAGACTGCGGCTTCGAGCCTGCCCTCCTCATCTTTCCTTCTTTGTGCACCAACGTGAGCAAAGAAAACTAAGATGTAAATACTTCACTGAATCAGAAAATGGAAACTACAAAACGACCCACCCTCAAGTTAAGACTACAAATCCCACCTGCTTCATTTCTAAGGCAGCTTACACGGTCTAACACTTTGCTTACTTTCTTTGTTCTAACCTTTTTTTCCCAGAGTTTATCTGGCACCTCTAGCTAGCTGACTCACGTCCAGTAAAAATGCTCCTCGTGCCCCGACAGAGTGAACAGAGTGAACTCTATCTGTATTTTCTATCTCACAGTATTCCTCATAACCACCTCCATATGTGACGGTAGTCTTAACTAAATGCAGAGTAGTCTGTATTGTAGTGATAAGTATAATTTACGTACCTTCTGTTGATTCAGTATACTCGGACAACACATCATATAATCCTGAGAAATAAACACCTTTTAGCTTCATTCAGTATATCTGCAGGTGAGACGGGACAGAAATGTTCACTATGGTTTAAAGGGATAGTTCGGGTGTGTTGAAGTGCGGTTGTATGAGGTATTTATCCATAGTAGGTGTATTATCTACAGTAGATGGCAGTCGACATGCCCCCAGTTTGGGGGCAATGTAAAAAGCAATGTACTGCTGTGGACGAGGGCAGCAGCGAAACGGATTTAAAAAAAATCAATACCAGTTTAAGTATACGTTGTTTTTTTTTAGGTGTTTAAAAAATCTGTTTTGTTGCTGCCTACGTCCTCAGCAGCACATTGCTTTGCTCCTGTGTCGGTACTCCTGTCTGTTTCTCCAAACTGGGGGCGTGTCTGCCTCTATCTACTGTAGGTAATACACTGACTATTGATTAGTACCTCATACAACCCCAAAACAACACCCAAACTATCCCTTTAAATGAACCCAGACGACTTCAAACTGATGGTTTCTCACTTTGCCTTGACATCTTATGTAAGCAATAGCAGTTGATGTTTCATGGAGTCTTTAAGTTATGTGTGTTTTTTTTTTTTTTTAAGTGTACTGTATGAACCTATTTAATGCCACAGCTGGTCTTGAAATGGCGCACCAGTTTGAGTTTTCTGTTAAAGAACGAACTGTTTACTGAACTTATTTATGAGCGGGAACGTTACTTTGATACGAGGCTGTTGTGAGGAGTTTTTATGCACCGGTTCTGCCTCCGTTTTGTGGAGTCTCGCTCGCAGAATGTGTCGAATGCACTTGTTTGTTGCCTCACTACCAGTTTATTTGGGAGCAAATGAACTACCTGCTGTTTCTTAGTAGACTCTTGAGTATTAATCTCACTGCATAAGAGAAAATATTCCTATTTAAACATCTCACAAGTCCCATTTATATGTCTGGAGTGCTTAGGAGATGGTACACCTTTAATCAGCCTTCAGTAATAACGTAATGTGAAACTTAGTGAAACATTAAGCCTGAACACTGACACTTGTCTTGTTATTAAGGACCCATCATTTGACTTTCTTTATTCATTGCTATGTAATGTTTACTACATGTATCTATGTATAAAAATACTAATAAAAAAAAAAGTGCACGTGTGAAAAGCCTTTCCACATAGTTTGTGAAAAAACATTTCCATTTGTTTTTGAAACGTAGAAGCACAACGCACATCGAAACCTTTGTTACCAGTGGACTTGATGATGGCTTTTGTAAATTATTCATAATGTGTTGCTGTAAAATAAACTAATTGACCTGACTTGTCTGGCTGGGAGCTTCTTCTTTCTAACAACTTAGCATCCACTGAAAACTCTTCACCTCCAAATGATTCTTACTACAGTCTCATTCTTTAATAACTCATTCTGGTAAAAAACAAAACATCACTGTACAGGACACGATAAAGACATACGATCACTTTATGGTGATGTTGATGATGCTGATGTCTTCGTACGGTTTGTCTGTCTTGGGGTTCACTTTGACGTTGGAGATCCTCTGGACGGCCTCCATTCCCTTTGTACATCTTCCAAACACAGTGTGCTTGTTGTCGAGCCACGGCTGAAAATACAGTAGCACATTAAACAATTAATATCACAAATAAGATATTTAAAGCCCTTTTCAGACATAGAATCTGAGAGAGAGACGCTGTAGCGATGAGCTGGACAATGATATCCAGGAAGCCACGTGTTCTCTGTTCTCTTTCAGGCTGAATCACAGTTCAGGCTTGTGTTGGAGTTACCTACTCAGATTTTCTTTGCATCTTTTGCAGGAAAAGTGTCTCTTATCTAAACCTGAGATCAACATGTACAATTTCCAGCACATCAATGAAGTGCATGTGTGAAATGGGCTTTGCAATAGTGAACTAGTAATGAGGAAACTTACAGTCGGTACAACGGTGACGAAGAACTGTGAGCCGTTGGTGCCGGGGCCTCCGTTGGCCATACTGAGCGTGTACGGGCGGTCGTGTCTCAGCGTGGCGTGGAACTCGTCTTCAAACTCTCCCCCCCAGATGCTCTCTCCTCCCATGCCGGTGCCTGTGGGGTCTCCTGTCTGAATCATAAAACCCTGCGAACAACAAAGA
Source organism: Sebastiscus tertius (assembly GCA_916701665.1). NCBI lineage: Eukaryota > Metazoa > Chordata > Actinopteri > Perciformes > Sebastidae > Sebastiscus > Sebastiscus tertius. Next base: position 5,536 of record CAKAOH010037623.1, on the reverse strand, counting down.
CAAAGATTTAGACAGAGTCGGATAACTGAATATTTCTAATTAACCCAGAGAAGAAGACGTACCTTGATGACTCTGTGGAATATGTGGCCGTTGTAGTAGCCGTTCCTGCTGTGGACACAGAAGTTCTCCACAGTTTTGGGGCATCTAAAAAGAGCAAAGTAGTGTTTAGAGCTTGTGAGGTGTAAAGGAGACTTCTGAATAAAGCCATCATGATAATGTTCTTAAAAACCTACTCTACGGGGAAGAGCTTGATGTGGATGTCTCCCATGGTGGTGTGGATGATGGCGCTGTCAGACACTCTCTTGGGGCCCTCAGCCTGCGTGGCGGCCATCACCTCTTCCTTCGAGGGCTTCTCGTTAAAGATGTCTCTGTCCGAGTCGGCACTCTTCGTATCCTCTGGTTCTCTCTTTGAGAACTTGAGTTAAAAAACAAGAATGATGTATTAAGACAGATAGTAGCAGAACAAAAAGCTGTGCCTGTATCATCTTCATTTGACTGGCCTGTTATCTCACCATGTAGAAGCGGTTCTTCTTAAATGCGGTGCAGAATATGGTGGGGTCAGGCTCCACGTTGTCTAAGGCGGGGTTGTCGGATGCCTTCATCTCCACAGTGGGCGCCACGTGCATGGCCTTTGCAACGCCCTGGAACAGACTCAGCTGGACCACACGGATGTTCTCCAGCTTCCCGAGGATCCGCACACATCTGGGGAACAAGATCCAGAAATCTATATCAGATATTTGACCTCAACTAGAGACTTTACATCAAGGTAGTGGGATAGACAGATCATGAATTCTATGAACTGTCTCAAGGTTTAATTAACCAATTAACGCTTCAATCAATTACAGACTTTCTCCTCCTTCATATGAACGTACCTGTAGTGGGATAGACAGATCATGAATTCTATGAACTGTCTCAAGGTTTAATTAACCAATTAACGCTTCAATCAATTACAGACTTTCTACTCCTTCATATGAACGTACCTGTTGGTTTCCACGTTGATGACCTTGATGCCCAGCATGGTCCCGTAGAGCACAAAGTGGCCGGTCTCATCAAAGATGATATTTGTCAGTCGGATCCCGTCCACCTTCTCCAGCTCTCTCTCCACCGCCATCCGCCTCCCGAACTCCATGTCAGGCAGCTGCTGCCTCATCTGCTGCAGCTCTGTGAACATCTGTCATATGAAGCAGGTGTGATAAGCAGGTGTATCAGGCACATCACCAAAGATCCAGGCTGAGCAATGTATGTGTGAGAACTTACAGTTAGTGATTCATCAAACACTCTCATCAGTTTTCCTGTTAGGAAGCGGAAGATCCGGACTTTCCTGTCAGAAGCAATGGTGGCCATTTTCTTCCCATCGGGAGAAAACGTCAGGCTAGTGGGATACGTTTTGTGTTTTGCAAATTCATATAAGTCTGTGTCAGTTTTGTATTCCCAGTGCACATACTTGGGGAACTTGAATTCATTTCGGAGGCCAGTCCAGTATTCCAGCATTCCCGCTTTGTCAGCAGAGACGATGACTCGAAATTTGCGATTCAGGCGGATTTGGGAGAGCGGCGAGGAGTGCATCTTGTCGAAGACGTGGAGGGGCTGGTTGCTTCCCCTTCCGTCGTAGACGAAGATCTTCCCTGTGGATTTTTCCGAGCAGGCCACCGTGGAAATGGCATCCCCGGGGTTGTAGATCCACTCAGACTGGCCTGGATGAAAGCTACACAGAGGAGAGAAAAATAAATCATGTTACATTGGGAAAGAGGTGTCACTGCATCTTTGTGTGTGTGTGTGTGTGTGTACACATGTAGTACAATTACTTTGTAATAATAACTCACCCCAACTTCAGCATATTGATCATGTCAAAGTTGACAACATCAAATACTTTCATGGCCTGATCATCACCAACAGAACAGAGGAGAGCTCCTTCAGCACTGACTGCAATGCTTTCTATCACACCTGCAAAAATACAACAACAATGTCAGTACTCATCGTAACGTACAATACATGTTATATTTGACTATACAATGCAATGTGCAAACACTAAAAGGCACTGCAGGAAAGCCAGCATATTATGCCTTCCTCATGCCATGTATTATAAATAAACAGAAAGATTGTGGCAGATTCAAGTGATAAATTCAATGCATACCGAGATGGCTTCGAAAGTGTTTGACAAACTCTATCCCCTCCTCTTCCTTCTTCTTCCAAAACTTGACGTGGCCATCCTGGCTGGCCGTGATAATGAAGTCTGTGCTGAAAAAGAAAAAAAGAGAAATATTTACGGTGATAAGAAACAAAGCCAGGGCAAACGGAGAAATTAAGTAAAATAGATAAAATACCAAATTCATTGTGTAGGAAGAGATTTTGCATTATTTAATGTGGAGAGCAGGTTTTGAAGGGTTCAGGGAGATCATAAACCACTGCCACTTTTTGGTGATTTGGTGGGTGTACTTAATAAAGGAACAATGAGGGGAGATATCTTGATCATCACAAGTGCATAAATACACTCGCACTATCTAATAACACACCAATTATAAATTATTATGAAAGGTACTAGCCAGCTATAGAGTTGTCATGGGACAGTCTTCAAAAGTCACACACTTATAAAGTATATTTAAACACAAAGTATGAATGCTAACACTGGATTAGCACTGATGAAATGCTGGTTCTGTATATTGTTGATTGAGTCATATCATTTTAACTGCACCTGGACATTTTACATACAATAATACAAGTTGGATCTCTGTTCTACAAACCTCCTCTATAAGTTAAGCATGATCATTCATCTTTGAGTAAGGTAGATGTAAAAGTAGACACCATGAACTAAGAAAGCTGTCCCACAGAGCTAAAGTAGAAGTTGTTTGTTCTGTTTTTGTATGTTTTTGTATTTTGACATAATATGCTATGGTCCAACCACTAATGAATCATATTTACCTCTATACTATGTGAATAGTATTAACTTGAACCTGTAGGTCCTGTGCTGTGTGTTGGGTTGTGTCTTGAATATTGTTGTGTTTTGATGTTGTAGTCATTGTTGTGTAAAGATTGTAATGTGATTGTGTACTGAATTGTAGCCTAAAACTGTTCAAAGTTATTTAAGTGGACTCCAGGAAGACTAGCTGGGCTTCAGAAACACACAGCTAATGGAGAGCTGAATAAAAGATAAAGATAACTGATCCATTACAGTATTATGTGTGCTGACAGAAAGTTTGGTGTGTCCTAATAGTTTAATTTAATGATGCTAAGTTACTGTAAAAGTAAAAGCTTTTAACTTAGCTTAGTTGTTTTAATGTCTGTGTGTGCTGCCAAAACATAATGAAAACACAAAGTTAGCTGTTATATTTTGCTTTTTAGCTGTTCCCACATCACTTAGCAGTATATCTCATATTGTATCCCACGTTTATCTGGTTTTAGAAGCGGTAGATAAAGATAAGTTAGATCAGATAAAGTAAGTTGTGTCAAATCAATGGTGAAGTTTGATGTGAAATCACTTACTTGGAGCAAACTATCTGTGTGATGACGTCTCTGTGCATGTAGCTCCGTTCATACATCGCAGCTGATGGGAGGTTGTCCAGATAAACTCGCTCATATTCGAGAACTGAGGAAAGAAAACAACAACAAAAACACCCAGCATGGTTAGCATGGTTGGCATAGTTAGCATAGTTAGCAGGACTTACAGAAGAACCGACAAATATAGTTTAGTATCAAACTACCAGAAACTAACCTCTCCTTTTCTTAGACTTGGAAGCTTCACTCGGCATGGGTCCGACCCACTCATCCTCTTCTCCGTCTCCTTCTGCCTCCTGACTGTCTTCAGCTTTTCTCTTAAGTTCCACATTGTTTTCAGCTTCAGCCGCCATTTCTGCCACTCTTCCGTGTTGTCCGCTCTGAATTACTTCCGCTGAGTACTTCCGCTCTAGACTTCTGAATTTCCTGCCATGTATTATTAATTCATGTTTTATTAACACCAACAAAAAATATTAGCCTCTTTAATTTCTCTGAAAAAAAATATTTTAAGCTGGTTGTACTTTTTTTATTTTTAATTTTTAAATTATTATTTCAAAATGACAGTATCCACAGTAGAAAACATTATAAACATTTAACAGTTTTTATTTATTTATTTAAAAATGATATATATACATATATATTTATATATGTATGTATACATATATATGTATATGTATGTATACATACTGCATATATATATATGTATATATATACATCGTAACAGCAGAAAACATTAAAATAATTTACATACAAAAGAAGCATAGCAAAAACAAACATAAAAGGACAACAGAAATGAAACAAAACCAACATAAAATAAATAATAATAAAAAAAAGACCACGCGAGAGTATGACAATAATTTCACTTTAAAACTTTAAAGATATTGCATACATTCATTGTTTTCATTGCTTTATTGTTTTGTGAGGAAGAAATTGTTGACAGATATAATTCCATTTCTTTCATAAATACAAATAAATTAGGCTTTGTTTTGGTAAATTTACACAATTGTGAATGTGGAACTTCACGAGAATCATAATTAAATTAATAAGAAAGAATGCATTACTGTCTTTGTCACTGTAATCATAGCAACCAAATATAATATTTCTATAGTACAGTGCAAAATCTGAGAAAATGTTAACAAGTATAAAATTATTGACATCTTTCCACAATTCACATGTATATAGGCTGGTTGTACTTTAAGAAATGAAATTGTGACACTTACTTGCTATAAACACAGATACAGTATATACCTTGGTTAGTTATAGTGGAACAAAGTTACTTGTTGTTTCCAGACGGTGTATTGTCATGAAACACCTAGGTCAAACCAAAAGTCAGCTTCCGGGGGTGTTCCAATATTGAATGGGATTGTTCTATCACTAGCACATTTGCAGATTATTACTCACGTGGAATTATTATTCACTAAATACAATATAAAAACTAAGTAACGTATTTAAATGTTAATTTGGGAATAAAATAAAGAAATCAATATTTTATTTGTAGATGACCCCCCCACGTACTCGGAAGTAAACAATACACTCACATGGGTAGCCAATATGGCTGTAGTCACTAAAGTATAATGCTTCTCTCTAAAGCAAGCTAATTTAATACAATCTACCGGGTTATATAACGATTTATTATACTTTACAGTATCAGACACTGTAAAAAAAACTATTTTCTTGCTTTATCGACTAACTAACTGCAGCAGAATGAGTAATATTTACATCCAGGAGCCTCCATCAAATGGAAAGGTGAGGTTTGCTATTTTAACTTCAATGTTATCCTATTATGTGCATTTTGAACAATATACTTCCCTATATACTTTACTTTTAGAGGTTCTAACTTTCATCAATGATTGTTGGCGTTTAGCTACATTGCACGTTTCGACGAACACAATTAAAGTGCAGCAATGTGATTATATTACATGATATATATATAATATGTATATATATATATTATATATATAATATATATAAAAATATATATAATATATATATAATATGTATATATAATATATATTATATACAGTATATATAATATATATAATAT
>CAKAOH010037622.1:31639-78625 GCA_916701665.1 Sebastiscus tertius | reverse complement strand
AACATGGGCTACACATATATAACTAGTAAACTAACAGTTTACCTATAAGTTCACTTGTAGTATAGTTCACTTTATAGTATAGCATACTTTACAAAATACAACTTAGATGTAATCTAGTTGTGCACTCACAGATTACTATTATTACACTTAAAAGTATACTTTTATAATCTAAAAAGTTGGCCAATTTAGTCCCAAGAAGTATTGCAGTAGTACTCTTACAAATATACTACTAGTACATTGATATTAGTATACTTACTACAAAAAGTATACTTGGGAAATATACTTGAACTTTACTCAAGTTTACTTCATAATAATAACTTGAAGAATACTACTTTTTCGTAAGGGAAGGGACTTAGACACTATGTCCCTCGGGGGCACTATATTTAGTTCCTGCTTTTTAGCATAACCAATAAGGAGTGCAATAACAATAATTTAACTTTTATAACTTACCTTTTCTCTGAATTTTTTACTTACTATGGCAATTTTATTTTATTTTTGAAACTTTTTTAATTGGGTTTTGCAGGATTATGCAACATTTGTATCAAATACAAAAAGAATTGTCTTTTATAATGTGCCATCAGTAAACAAAGACATGTACTTTTATAAAGCAGTGAGCCTCTCGACCTGAGGCAATTTTTATTTTTGTAAATCCGAGTATTTCATCCTTTTTTTATCTTGAAATTCATGAAACTCTTTCACGCTTTTAACAAGATCATTTTTATGTTATTATAACATATTTTGTATCTCATTAAAGAAAGAAAACATTTTTTGTTATTATTATTTGTATTATTATTGTTATTAATAATATTTTTTGTATTATTATTATTAAGTCAGTATGTTGTAATAACAAGACACTTCCATATTAATGTAACCTAAATTTTAAAGAGAGACTGAGCAAATATTGTTTTGATTTGGTGACAGCAATACGCTGTGGTACAGAAAAAGGAAGCCTTAAAATAAGATTGATTCAGCAGGCTTATTACATCTGCATCGAATAAATAATCTGCAAATTTTTAGAAAATATATCTGCTACTACATAGACAAAATGACTATACAATGAATGGATAAAAATAAATTCTTGTAGTTTTGAATCACTTTAAATATCTTTGAAATGAAGGTGAATGTTTTCTGATTGTCTCAGTTAATTTATTTCTGTTCCTTCTTTCTCCTTTTTCTCCATAAAAGCAATACCATGCGAACCAATATGTCTGTCAACTCCTCTTCCTCCTCCCCTTACTACTGCTCAGACTCAACAACTGGAGGTTTGATCTACTTAGCCTTCGTGGTCACCAAGCTGTTGCTCCTCTTCCCTCTCTACATCCTCGTCTTCTACCTGGGTTGCCAACGATGGTGGCGTCAGCGCTCCTTTGCAACAACGAGCCACTCTGACATCTTCACCTTCCACATGGCTGCTATGGATCTGATCTATGTATTTGGGTGCATAGCCTTTATTTGTGGTGCATACACTGGTCTCTCAGAGCTGATTACAGTGGGGTTGTATGTGTTTTCTATGGTTCTATATGGAAAGATGTGCTTTCACATCCTGACCTGTGTGGAACAATACCTGGCTGTTGTTCACCCCGTCATCTACCTGGGGCTGAGACATTCAGGAGGGGTCAAGATACGAAACATCAGCATTGCATTTGTTTGGCTGCTGTGCTTCGGATGGGGTGGTACATCAATGCTGTCCATCCCTGATCTTCCCATCATCCCATTTTTCTGCTCATTGGCCTTCTCTTTAATTGTCGTATCTTTCTGCAACCTTTCTGTTCTCTGTGTTCTGATTCGTCCAAGGCCGGGGGAAGTGGGCAGGGACAGGGAGCGGATTGATCATTCAAAGCAAAGGGCTTTCCACACCATCGCAGCCATAATGGGAGTACTGTGGTTTTGGTTGGCAGGTTTCATTGTTTGTTTTGCTCTGGATCACTCACAACTGCTGAGCCACAGTGACGGGTGTTTGGTGCTGATATCTGGAATCTGGTTTAGTCTGCCCAGCAGTTTGGTTTTACCTCTGCTGTTTCTACACAGAGCAGAAAAACTGCCCTGTTGCCATCAAAGCAATGAGTAAAGACAGTTACTGGATAGGATCAGAGGGGAACTCTATTAAGAATAAGTTTCCCTGTCATTGATTTTCAGACAATAAGTTGAAACCTAGAAGTTTAGATTTGAAATCATAAAAAAAAGGAAATAGAGCAAGTTATATTGTCTGCATATAGAGTAATCCCACCAGGTTTTATTGTGATTATTGTGGCACAGAATTACTGGGTATACAGCAGCTTTCCTCAAAAACTGTGATGTGATTTAAATGGGTTATATTTGATTTTCATCAGCTAACACTAATTTGTTTTCTCAGTTCATTAACTTGTGCACACAAATTAGTATTTTTTTCTCTTGAAACCATAATCAATGTATGAATTCAACCATAAAGTTTAATGCCTCACAAATTACACTAACATTTTAATTATATTAACAGGATGTCAAAGATAAAACAGTATTGTTTTTTTTTTTTCAAGATTACAAATTGCAAACCTGTATGAAATATTTGACTGATCCTTGTAACATGTGCTGAGCTTTTTAGTTATGTTTAAATTAGGGCTGTCAAAGTTAAAGCGATAATAACACGCAAATAGTAGTGAAGATACATCATCAACATATGAAACTAGAAAACCTAAGGAATCCATTGGTACCAACCATGTTATACTAGCTAGCAAGTCGGGAAGAACGTTAAATAACTAAACAAAAAAAATTGGGTGATTCATTTGCGATTAATCGTGATTAAATATTTTAATTGATTGACAGCCCTAGTTTAAATTACAGATCAGTTTCTTACAGTGTCACTTGCCTGCTCTTTCTCTCTTTGTATTTACCATTTGTCAATACTGTCCATTGTCACGGACTGCCTTTTATTATACAATCAACGATTGACGAACGACTCCCACCCCATGCAGGACACTATCACAGCACTGGAGAGCTCCTTCAGCGACAGGCTGCTCCACCCGAAGTGTATGAAGGAGCGCTATCGCAGGTCCTTCCTTCCTGCAGCTGTCAGACTCCACAACCAGCAACCAGCTCCCAGTAGACCACATACACACCAAAAACTGACAATAACTGCACTCTACTGTACACTGACTGTGAAATATCATCGCTACTAATTCATACTGTGCAATATTCATTCTCACTGTGCAATATCACTTTTCCCACTTCTACAATTGTGTTAATAGTCTGGTAATAGTCAATACTGTATATATTGTTCCTATTTTTTAATATTTCCCCCTGTTTATATTGTTCCTATTTTTATATTTCCTTCTATTTGAATTGTTCATATTTTGTTTCACTTATGTTTTGCTTTTTCAATGTGATTTATCTTGCTTTTTTTAACGATTGTTGTTTTTTTGTACTATCCCCTTTGCTGCTGTACACAGCAAATTTCCCCACTGTGGGACTAATAAGGAAATATCTTATCTTATCATCAAAATAAAAGGTTTGGGAGCCATTTGTTGTGGTTTGGTTTTTGAAGATTATGTTTATTGGAATGTATCAGTGTGTTTTCCCACAGTTTGACCCCAAGTGACTTGAGAAAAGGTTAAAGATTCTGACATTTCTCAACACATGAAGATATGTGTCCCTCAACTGATCTTTTATGACAGAAAGGTTTTGTGAAGAGTTTATGGTCAGGTTTGAAAATGACGAAGCTGTGTCTAATGTTACTGTAATGCCTACAAGTCATCAGTTGAGGTTGACAAAGATCACAGAGTGCTTGTTACCCTTTAATAATGTGCAGTATAAGCTCTTTATTGAGGGACAGTCATACTGCACATGCTTTTAACAGCAAGTGGTATTTTGTGCATTGGGTATGCTTTCACTTTTTTTGAGTCTGGTGATTTTGAAGAAGTACTCTCAGCACCATGAGTTGTGTTCAAAGGAAAGCTGACCTGCAACGAATCCTGGTTGAGGAATGGAACGCCATCCCACAGCAACATGTGACCAGGTTGGTGACCAGCATGAGGAGGAGGTGCCAGGCTGTTGTGACCGCGTATTGATCTTCCACCCGCTACAGAGGCTCCTGACGGTGTATTAAATGAATAAAGTGTAAAATTGCCAATATGTCTTGTTTGTTCATTGATACTGATAGAGAGGTCAATCATCCAATCCACCAAACAACTCAAAGCAAGAGTCAATACCAACAGGAGAATACAATGTTTACCATTGGCAAAGCATTTTGGCAAATTTTTCTTGGGCGCTACCCACATAATCAGCTGTGCTGCTCATCCCACAAATGCATGATCCTTACAAGTTGGACATTATTGTGAAGGTAAATAAACAGGCTTTCCAACCATGTAAAATACAATGCCAATTAGCATTGGAACAACAGAGAAATAATCAACCAAACACAAATTTCCAAACTTTTTTTTCTGAGTTCATATATATATTCAGCTTGACCCCCAGCTCTTTAGCATACCAGTGAACGATTCTGTTGACAGAGGTTGTGCATTGACTCATTTAACTAATAGAGTGAAAAATTATGATTAAATCACATTCAACAACAATTATAATAAAAGCTTTATTTGTAGAACACAATTGTTTGTATTCATGGTCATTATGAAGTACCTGACAGAACAATTCCACCAAACTGTCTGTGCTCACAGAGGCATCCAGTCTGCGAGACAACATTTAATTTGAATAAACACCACGAGTTGTTTGCAGGCCATTTGAATCCTGTCAAACGTCATCTAAAAGAAAAATACATTCATTTTGAATTTACATCTCCTGCATTAAGACAACACCAAAAACTCACAAATCGAACCAGTTACTCCATTTCAAACTCTGTACAACTGAAATATCCTCGAGCAAGACTCTAGATCACTATCAGTGATGCTTATCAGTGGGCGACCCTACACTCTGACTTCACTGTGGAAAAATAATGTGGAAAGAAAATTTGTTTGCCTGAGTACAGAGTGACACAAAATCCATTGTTTGGTTGACAATATGCAAAAATACCCCACAGTCCTGCAGCTGTCTGTTATACGTAGGTGCCATCAATACACACAGAAGCATTAAGATAAATTTGCATCAGGTACTAGTGAATAGCAGTCAGTGAGTTTGGACGTGCTGAAGATCAGAAACAGAACTACTGATAAGGTGGGTGTCCTTTAATTGAACGATTTTCAGTTAATATTATTAAATTACTGCTTTTCCATGGATATTATCCAACACTGTGTCCATGTTTGTAAAATTATCACTCACCGTAATTTTTATGAACTTAAAACTCAACAACCCTTGCCAAAAAAAAGTTTATTCAAGTGTGCTATTAGTATACTTCTTTTGAACTTAAAATATAAGAATATGCTTTCAGTTTACTTTTTATGTACTTATCAGGGATATACTTAAACTATACTAAAGAAAAGTCTAAGTATACTTGGCTTAAACTGACAAGTGTAGGAAAAGTCAAAGTATACTTGACTTATACTGACAAGTGTACAGAAAAGTATAGATAGAGTAGCCTATTAGAGTGTGTGAGAGTTTGTTTTGATATGAATGTACTTCAATTCATCAAGAATTTTCTATGTTTTTCCATTCTCCGTTCACCGTGGAGGCATGTGAGAAAAACTATTGGTTATTTTACTAATTTTCATCATAAATCATCAAGTCAAATAGTCTCTTTATGTAATACACAAATCATTGGCTAAGTACTATAATTTAAAGAAAACTTACAAGTTTACTTGCAGTAAAAACTATTAAACTAGTAGTTTACTGAGAGCATACTTTAAAGTGTAAAGTGTAAACTAAAACATGGGCTACACATATATAACTAGTAAACTAACAGTTTACCTATAAGTTCACTTGTAGTATAGTTCACTTTATAGTATAGCATACTTTACAAAATACAACTTAGATGTAATCTAGTTGTGCACTCACAGATTACTATTATTACACTTAAAAGTATACTTTTATAAACTAAAAAGTGGGCCAATTTAGTCCCAAGAAGTATTGCAGTAGTACTCTTACAAATATACTACTAGTACATTGATATTAGTATACTTACTACAAAAAGTATACTTGGGAAATATACTTGAACTTTACTCAAGTTTACTTCATAATAATAACTTGAAGTATACTACTTTTTCGTAAGGGAAGGGACTTAGACACTATGTCCCTCGGGGGCACTATATTTAGCTCCTGCTTTTTAGCATAACCAATAAGGAGTGCAATAACAACAATTTAACTTTTATAACTTACATTTTCTCAGAATTTTTACTTACTATGGCAATTTTTATTTTATTTGTTAAACTTTTTTTAATTGGGTTTTGCAGGATTATGCAACATTTGTATCAAATACAAAACAATTGTATGTGCCATCAGTAAACAAAGACATGTACTTTTATAAAGAGATGAGCCTCTCGACCTGAGGCAATTTTTATTTTTGTAAATCCGAGTATTTCATCCTTTTTTATCTTATGAAATTCATGAAACTCTTTCACGCTTTTAACAAAATAATTTTCATGTTATTATAACATATTTTTTGTTATACCTGCATACCAAATTATCCACTTTTAACAAGAAACTCTTTATGGTATAACAACAATTCATTTTATTTTGTTACAGCACACAACCTTTCCGCTACTACACAAAATTAATGTATCTCATTAAAAAAAGAAAACCTTTCTTGTTATTATTATTTTTATTATTATTGTTATTAATAATATTTTTTGTATTATTATTATTAAGTCAGTATGCTGTAATAACAAGACTTCCATATTAACGTAACCTAAATTTTCCATTCAAACTATCTCATTTTAAAGAGAAACTGAGCAAATATTGTTTTGATTTAGTGACGGCAATACGCTGTGGTACAGAAAAGGGAAGCCTTAAAATAAGATTGATTAGGCACATTTCAACAGGCTTATTACATCTGCATCCAATATATAATCTGCAAAATTATAGAAAATATATCTGCTACTATCCTGTGGGCTCACCACATGCGGGAGGAACTGCTGGGGTCAGGTGCGCTGCCAAACGGGTGGCAGTGAAGGCCAGGCACTTCGACGGACCGGACCCGGGCGGCAGAGGCCAGCTCTGGGGACGTGGAACGTCACCTCTCTGTGGGGGAAGGAGCCGGAGCTTGTGCGGGAGGTGGAGCGCTATCAGTTGGATCTGGTAGTGCTTACCTCTATGCACAGCCTCGGTTCTGGCGCCGTACTCCTGGATAGGGGTTGGACTTTATTCTTCTCTGGAGTTGCCCAATGTGTGAGGCGCCGGGCGGGTGTGGGGATACTCACAAGTCCCCAGTTGAGTGCCGCTACATTGGAGTTTACCCCGGCGGACGAGAGGGTCGCCTCCCTAGGCCTTCGGGTTATGGGGGGAAAACTCTGACTGTTGTCTGTGCATATGCACCGAACAGCAGTTCGGAGTATTCGGCCTTCTTGGAGACACTGAATAGAGTCCTGTATGGGGCTCCAGTAGGGAACTCCATAGTTCTGCTGGGAGACTTCAATGCACACATGGGCAATGATGGAGGCCCCTGGAGTGGCGTGATTGGGAGGAATGGCATCCCTGATGTAAACCCGAGTGGTCGTTTGTTATTGGACTTCTGTGCTAGTCATGGACTGTCCATAACGAACACCATGTTCGAACATAAGAATGCTCATAAGTGTACATGGTACCAGGGCACCCTAGGCCGAAGGTCGATGATCGATTTTGTATCGTATCATCTGATCTGAGGCCACATGTTTTGGACACTCAGGTGAAGAGAGGGGCGGAGCTGTCAACTGATCACCATCTGGTGGTGAGTTGGGTCAGAGGGTGGGGAAGACTCTGGACAGACCTTATAAGCCCAAACGGGTAGTGGGAACTGGGAACGTCTGGAGGAGGCCCCTGTCCGAGAGATCTTCAACTCACACCTCTGGCAGAGCTTTTCTGGCATCCCTGTGGAGGTTGGGGGCATCGAACCTGAGTGGGCGATGTTCAAAGCATCCATTGCTGAAGCTGCGGCTGTGAGCTGTGGTCTAAAGGTCTTGGGTGCCTCAAGGGGCGGCAACCCTTGAACACCGCGGTGGACACCAGTGGTCAGGGAAGCCGTCCGACTGAAGAAGGAGGCCTTCCGGGATATGTTATCTTGGAGGACTCCGGAGGCAGTTGCAAGGTACCGATAGGCCCGAAGGGCAGCAGCCACTGCCGTGAAGGAGTCAAAGCAGCGGGTGTGGGAGGAGTTTGGAGCAGCCATGGAGAAACATTTTCGGTCGGCACCAAGGTGCTTCTGGAAAACCGTCCGGCACCTCAGGAGGGGGAAATGGGGAACCATCCAAGCTGTGTATAGTAAGGATGGGACAATGTTGACCTCAACTAAGGAGGTAATCGGGCGGTGGAAGGAGCACTTTGAAGAACTCCTGAATCCGACTAATACGCCCTCTATTGTAGAGGCAGAGCTGGGACCATCATCAATTTCCCTGGTGGAAGTCACTGAGGTAGTCAAACAACTCCACAGTGTCAAAGCCCTGGGGATTGATGAGATCCTTCCAGAAATGCTGAAGGCTTTGGGTGCGGAGAGGCTGTCTTGGATGACACGTCTCTTCAACATTGCGTGGAAGTCGGGGACAGTGCCTAAGGAGTGGCAGACCGGGGTGTTGGTTCCCCTGTTCAAAAAGGGGGACCAGAGAGTGTGTGCCAATTACAGGGGTATCACACTACTCAGCCTCCCTAGTAAAGTCTACTCCAGGGTGCTGGAAAAGAGGGTAAGGCTGATAATCGGACCTCGGATCGAAAAGGAACAATGCGGATTCCGTCCTGGCCATGGAACAACGGACCAGCTCTTCACTCTCGCAAGGATCCTGGAGGGGGCCTGGGAGTATGCTTATCCAGTCTACATGTGTTTTGTGGACTTGGAGAAGGCGTATGACCGGGTCCCCTGGGAGATACTGTGGGGGGTGCTGCGGGACTATGGGGTGAGAGGGGCACTTCTCAGGGCCATCCAATCTCTGTACACCCAAAGCGAGAGCTGTGTTTGGGTTTTCGGCAGTAAGTCGGACTCGTTTCCGGTTGGGTTGGCCTCCGCCGGGGCTGCGCTTTGTCACCAATCCTGTTTGTGATATTCATGGACAGGATATCGAGCCGTAGTCGGAGGGAGGAGGGATTGCAGTTTGATGTGCTGAGGATCTCATCGCTGCTTTTTGCAGATGATGTTGTCCTGTTGGCATCATCAGTCTGTGACCCACAGCACTCACTGGATCGGTTCGCAGTGTGAAGCGACTGGGATGAGGATCAGCACCTCTAAATCTGAGGCTATGCTTCTCAGCAGGAAACTGGTGGATTGCGATTGAGGGGACTATGGAACGTGAGATTGGTTGGAGAATCGGAGCAGCGGGGGCGGTATTGCATTCGCTTTACCGCACCGTTGTGACGAAAAGAGAACTGAGCTGGAAGGCAAAGCTCTCGATCTACCGGTCAATCTTCGTTCTTACTCTAACCCATGGTCATGAGGGCTGGGTCTTGACCGAAAGAACTAGATCGCGGGTACAAGCGGCCAAAATAGGTTTCCTCAGGAGGGTGGCTGGCGTCTCCCTTAGAGATAGGGTGAGAAGCTCAGTCATCCGTGAGGGACTCGGAGTAGAGGTGCTGCTCCTTTGGGTTGAAAGGAGCCAGCTGAGGTGGTTTGGGCATCCGGTAAGGATGCCCCCTGGGCGCCTCCCTAGGGAGGTGTTCCAGGCACGACCAGCTGGGAGGAGGCCACGGGGAAGACACAGGACTAGGTGGAGAGATTATATATCCATACTGGCCTGGGAACGCCTCGGGATCCCCCAGTCAGAGCTGGTTAATGTGGCCCGGGAAAGGGAAGTTTGGGGTCCCCTGCTGGAGCTGTTGCTCCCGCGACCTGACCCCGGGTAAGCGGTTAAAGATGAGTGAGTGATGATGAGATATCTGCTATTACATAGACAAAATGACTGTACAATGAATGGATAAAAACAAATTGTTGCAGTTTTGAATCATTTTAATCATCTTTGAAATGAAGGTGAATGTTTTCTGATTGTCTCATTTATTTATTTCTGTTCCTTCTTTCTCCTTTTTCTCCATAAAAGCAATACCATGCGAACCAATATATCGGTCAACTCCTCTTCCTCCTCCCCTTACCACTGCTCAGACTCAACAACTGGACGTTTCGTCTACTTTGCCTTCATGGTCACTAGGATGTTGCTCCTCTTCCCTCTCTCCATCCTCATCTTCTACCTGGGTTACCAACGATGGCGGCGTCAACGCTCCTTTGCAACAACGAGCCACTCTGACATCTTCACCTTCCACATGGCTGCTATGGATCTGATCTATGTATTTGGGTGCATAGCCTTCATTTGTGGCGCATACACTGGTCTCTCAGAGGTGCTGATAGTGGGGTTCTATGTGTTTGCTGTGGTTCTATCTGGAAAGATGTGCTTTCACATCCTGACCTGTGTGGAACGATACCTGGCTGTTGTTCACCCCGTCATCTACCTGGGGCTGAGACATTCAGAGGGGGACAAGATACGAAATATCAGCATTGTATTTGTTTGGCTGCTGTGCTTCGGATGGGGTGGTATATCAATGCTGTCCATTCCTGATCTTCCCATCATCCCATTTTTCTGCTCATTGGTCTTCTCTTTAATTGTCGTATCTTTCTGCAGCCTTTCTGTTCTCTGTGTTCTGATTCGTTCAGGGCCGGGGGAAGTGGGCAGGGACAGGGAGCAGGTTGATCATTCAAAGCAAAGGGCTTTCCACACCATCACAGCCATAATGGGAGTACTGTGGTTTTGGTTTGCAGGGTTCCTTGTTTGTGTTGCTCTGGATCACTCACAACTGCTGAGCCACAGTGACGGGTGTTTGGTGCTGATATCTGGAATCTGGTTTAGTCTGCCCAGCAGTTTGGTTTTACCTCTGCTGTTTCTACACAGAGCAGAAAAACTGCCCTGTTGCCATCAAAGCAATGAGTAAAGACAGTTACTGGATAGGATCAGAGGGGAACTCTATTAAGAATAAGTTTCCCTGTCATTGATCTTCAGACAATAAGTTGAAACCTAGAAGTTTAGATTTGAAATCATAAAAAAAGGAAATAAAGCAGGTTATATCGTCTGCATATAGAGTAATCCCACCAGGTTTTATTGTGATTATTGTGGCACAGAATTACTGGGTTTGCAGCAGCTTTCCTCAAAAACTATGATGTGATATAAACGGGTTATATTTGATTTGAAGCGGGGGGTATGGGGGGTGGTGGGGGGTTGGGGGGGGGGGTTCCTTAAGTAATGAGAGGGTTGTACTGTAAAGGACAGAGGGCGTTGTATCCTGTACAGATAGTAAAGCCCCCTGAGGCAAATTTGTGATTTGTGATTTTGGGCTATACAAATAAAATTGACTTGACTTGACATGTTAACATTGTGATTATATATAGAAGTGTTTGCTGGGGAGACTAAAGCATAGCTAGCTAGCCAGCGTAATGCGATGCACATACTCCCTCAGATGCGACCGCTTTAATCAATGATGGACAAAACATACACCTAGACATTTGCTGGTCAAAAACCCTCTGGCTCATTTAAAACATTTGTCCATTGCCAGACAACTTTCACTGTATATTTGCACCCAACTAGTAGCAGCCAAAGCTGGCCAGAAATGTTGACCGTGCAACCAAAGAGTATTGAGAGGACAAGGATAACAGTAACTCATTTGTGTGCACAAATTTTGAGCTATTTGAGAGCTCAAACCATTAGTGTGTGTGTGTGTGTGTGTGTGAATTAACAAATTTAAGAATGTGAATTAAATTATTCAGAGCATCAACTACAGATTTGGACCTACAAAATATTAAATTCAAGAGCACAAATTACAAATTTAGAGGGTACAATTACTTAATATGAGAACACGAATCAACCTATTCAAGATTACAAATTGCAAACTTGTATGAAGAAATTTGACTGATCCTCGTAACACGTACTGAGCTTTTTAGTTATGTTTAAATTAGGGCTGTCAAAGTTAAAGCGATAATAACACGTTAACGCAAATAGTAGTAAAGATACATCATCAACATATGAAACTAGAAAGCCTGGGGAATCCATGGGTAACAACCATGTTATACTAGCTAGCAAGTCAGGAAGAACGTTAAATAACTAAACAAAAAAAATTGGGTGACTCATTTGCGATTAATCGTGATTAAATATTTTAATTGATTGACAGCCCTAGTTTAAATTACAGATCAGTTTCTTACAGTGTCACTTGCCTGCTCTTTCTCTCTTTGTATTTACCATTTGTCAATACTGTCCATTGTCATGGACTGCCTTTTATTATACAATCAACGATTGACGAACGACTCCCACCCCATGCAGGACACTATCACAGCACTGGAGAACTCCTTCAGCGACAGGCTGCTCCACCCGAAGTGTATGAAGGAGCGCTATCGCAGGTCCTTCCTTCCTGCAGCTGTCAGACTCCACAACCAGCAACCAGCTCCCAGTAGACCACATACACACCAAAAACTGACAATAACTGCACTCTACTGTACACTGACTGTGAAATATTATCGCTACTACTACTCAGGTGTAATTCATACTGTGCAATATTCATTCTCACTGTGCAATATCACTTTTCCCACTTCTACAATTGTGTTAATAGTCTGGTAATAGTCAATACTGTATATATTGTTCCTATTTTTTAATATTTCCCCCTGTTTATATTGTTTCTATTTTTATATTTCCTTCTATTTGAATTGTTCATATTTTGTTTCACTTATGTTTTGCTTTTTCAATGTGGTTTATCTTGCTTTTTTTAACGATTGTTGTTTTTTTGTACTATCCCCTTTGCTGCTGTACACAGCAAATTTCCCCATTGTGGGACTAATAAGGAAATATCTTATCTTATCATCAAAATAAAAGGTTTGGGAGCCATTTGTTGTGGTTTGGTTTTTGAAGATTATGTTTATTGGAATGTATCAGTGTGTTTTCCCACAGTTTGACCCCAAGTGACTTGAGAAAAGGTTAAAGATTCTGACATTTCTCAACACATGAAGATATGTGTCCCTCAACTGATCATTTATGACAGAAAGGTTTTGTCAAGAGTTTATGGTCAGGTTTGAAAATGACGAAGCTGTGTCTAATGTTACTGTAATGCCTACAAGTCATCAGTTGAGGTTGACAAAGATCACAGAGTGCTTGTTACCCTTTAATAATGTGCAGTATAAGCTCTTTATTTAGGGGCAGTCATACCGGACATGCTTTTAACAGCAGGTGGTATTTTGTGCATTGGGTATTTTGGAGTCTGGTGATTTTGAAGGAGTACTCACAGCACCATGAGTTGTGTTCAAAGGAAAGTTAGTAGTGTTATCTAGCACCTATTTGATCACACAGACATAAATGACCTTGACAGACACATCAAGCTGGCCAATTATCAGGCAGAGGTCAAATCTTCAGTTGTGTGCATTTGGGAGTTGCATGGTACCTGTTAAGGTGATCAAAGTGGCGAGGGCTGGAGACTCTGGACATTTAAGCGATGGATGTGAGGCAACCAGAATCAGGGAGAGAGAGCCAGGAAATTCCACCAACAAAGACTTTATTTCAGATGCGTTTCCCTTTCAACCTCAGCAAGTGGTTTATTTCCCCCCACCAAAATGGCAGTAATAATCACAAATTACTGCTCAAATCAGTCATTATAACCTCCTCTTCTCATTGCATGTGCTTTGGATTTGAATATCTGTAGGGATTTGTTGAAAATAAACCAAAACATCTCATACAGGTCCAATGTCAGCTTTTTACATTTGTCTGTCCTGACGCCAATCTACAATCAATACAGGCAAATATACATGAAATTAAAGGTCAAGTTCTGCTGATTCTATGGAGTGTAAACACATGTTGACAAACCAAGTAATTTTGAAGAATAACGTCAAAATGTTTTTGCTAGTTTTTCATATTCAGGAAAACCTAAAAAACAGCTCTGACCTTTGACCTTGTGTTTCATGTTAGCATGATCAGAATTCCGTGAGTCATACTTTAATTTAAAGCTTAAATTCTGTTTTTTTTCAAACAAGACCAGGCATTCCATGTTAGCACAATCTGTATGGTTAATATTAACATTTTAGTGTAATTGTTCCATTAATGTAAAAGCTTATATTCCTTCATAGGCCTTTTAAACCAGCATGACCTTTGACCCCTGCCCCTTTAAATTGCATAAACATGTGTCTAATTTACCCCACAGGCCATTTATTAAAGTGGAAATTAAATGAAAAAAGTAGAAATTTTAACGAAATTAAAACAAACAAACAAGTATTGAATGCTTCTTAGATTTTGCATTTCTTATGGACTTTTATCCTTTTACCATCACAGATCCTTTTATCCTTTATTAGACTGATCCTTCTATTGTTCTTATTTAGTCTGTTTATTTATTTATTTTTTTTATTTTATCTATGTTTTTTTGTTTTTATGTACAAGCTGCTCCAAACCAATTGCCGCTAGAGGGATTAATAAAGTTATCTGAATTGAACGTTACGTTTGTTTTAAAATGGTTCTATAGAGTGGAAATCCATTGAGTAAACCAGCTTTACTTCATTTCCACTTCAAGTCATTTTTGGCATATCATGTGTTATTTCTACCTTTTTTGGTCACCGGGAATTTTGTGGGATTATCACCGTATGTGATGAATAAAATCGCGGGAATCTACTGAAAAATTGAAAAAATTATAAAGAGAATCGCCCGTTGGACCGATATGGCTAAATAAGGTGTCAGTGTACTCAGGGTAGGCTAGCAAAGCATGTGGTCGTGTTTTGTTTTCCAGGATTTATGCCCAGAAACCTTTTTTTTTTTTGTTGGACTCACTTTGGTCACTAGCTACTGGGCCATGTTGGTTCTCCTAGGGCCAAAAAGTGATTTGGGCAACTTCGTCTTGGCCCTAATCAGCCATAACTAACCTCCAAACCTCCAAAATGCACCATTTGGTGAATCGGCCTTAAGGCCACTTCTGGTTTAAATGCATCACTATTGGTGAATATTTAGGGTTGACCCAAAAATGTGAATCCCATTCAAAACTGTTAATGCTCAAAACATTGAGCTCGTCGAGGTATGCAAAGATATGAAGTAAAATCCAGGATAAAAGCTGGTTATAAGCTGATGAACTTGTACCCAGAGCTGTCAGCCGGAAGCTGTGATCAGCTGTTGGAGGAGGAGGAGCTGTTGAGAGAGGTGAGCCATCTTCCCCCGGCGGACTGATGCATCCTCACACAGCCAGCCTGGACGACAGGGACATACGGACAATCATCTGGGGGATCCCGGTGTCATTTGGAGGCTAGAGGCGGATATAACACACCAGGACAGCCGGTGTCAGTCTGGAAGGAAGACATGTGAAGGACTCACCAGAGCTGACTGAAGGACTATAACGTTACCGGTTGTTACCGCTGAGAGGCTGAAGGAGGCTCTCATACTGATACAAAGAGAGGAAAACACTGAGCTAGCAGCAGGGATTAACATCCAGACATGATCCGTGTGTAACCTAGGAACATGTCCAGAAGATATGCAACATAAATCAGTATGTAGTCCGAACAATAGGAAAGCTCTTAATAGCATCTCCAGTACATGTAAACAAACTAGCTCTTGAAGCTAGCTGAAGTTAGCCGACTGGTGGTTAGCTCTCTCATGCTAACACATAGCTTTAGCTAACACCAGGTAGTTGTACCGGAGCTAAACCGACCTGAACTAACCCGTTGTCTGCTTCAAAACCCTCTATTCAACCTCATTATTATAGTCTAGTCTGCAGCGGCTGACAGCTGGTTGTGTTATCTCAGTTTATTAGCATAGCTTCATAATTAGCCTCTGAGCTAACGTGTCGGCTAGCTGGTGTTTGCATTAGCAGCAGAATAACATGAAACTAGAGCACTAGATGAGGGACAAAAGGACACATTTGGCTCTACCGACGCTGCGTGTGTTGGTGACATCGACTCGGTTAGATTAGTTTGCTGTGAAATAGATTGAACACTTGAACAGCTAGAGGTGTTGTTGATTGGCTGAAGAGAGGAGGACGAAAACAACTTCATGACCTCTTAGAGATCTAATCACACCGCTACTCCCAGCCCGGTTACCGGCATACCGTTAACCGGTGGACATTTCTCAGTGTGTGTGTTTGACAGTAACAAGACTTAGCCGGTGAGTTTGTTTGGTTTGTCCTCTGATCAGTAGTTGAGTCAGATAGCCGACAGGACTTCTGTTCAGAGCTGTAACTACTCCTCCAGGCAGCATGGAGAGCATCTTTACATCCATCTGTTAGTTTGATTTGACTCTATATATAAACCCACCTCCAAAACACAGAAGAAGTTACACACATCTACTCTTTAATATCAGTTTAGTTGCGTGTGTGATCAGCCGGAGTGTTTAGAGGAGCCCACCGTGTTGTCAGAGTGTATTATGTAGCTGTGTGAGAGGGCCCAGCGGTAGTTAAGCCTCTCAGCTGTGTTTTGGTTGCTAGTCTCTCCCCTCCCCCAGCCAGCCAGTCTTCAGACTCTTGATTCTCTCCCAGAGTGTTGTTGGACACTGTCCGCCGGGTTTCCCCTTCATTTTCTTTTTCCTGATTGAAGAAAAGGCCTCAAGTGGCCTGAAGTCTCAGTCCTCTGGACTCCGGAGAGTTCATAAGAAGTGGATGTGATGGAACTGATGTTCGCCGAGTGGGAGGATGGGGAGAGGTTCTCCTTCGAAGACTCGGACCGGTTCGAGGAAGACTCTCTGTGCTCCTTCATCTCAGAGGCCGAGAGCCTCTGTCAGAACTGGAGGGGATGGAGGAAGCAGTCCGCTGGACCCAACTCACCCACTGTCAAGATTAAAGGTTGGATCACACACTTTTGCATTTGCATTTAGAAAATATTCTGTGAATTTCCACAATAAGTGTTAAAGGCTTTGCTGAAGTTAATCACAATGGGGTTAAAGGACATGAACAGTAGTAGTAGTACCTGTTGCTGGAACGCATGGGATATGTCATTATAAAAGAGTTTAATAGTAAAATTGGAGTGAATAGAGAATTTTAGTGGTAAGTGTGGTAAACATAAAATAGTTATTCTATATTATTATAATGTACAAATTAATTGGAGTGAATAGAGGATCTAAGTGGTTAGTGTGGTAAACACTGTGGCTTTAGCTGATATTATTGCAGCAAAAAAAAAAAAGTCCAACACTCCATCTGCCCCACTTGGCTTTGTCCATTTATCGCTATGCATATGTTTCAGAGCAGGACTGACATATTGGTTCACTGAACTTTTCCAGACTTAATCAAAAGCATAGTGGCTATTTTTTCTCGAACTACTATTCCAGTCACAATCTCAAAGCCTTTTTATTAGAGCACTGCTTTGTAATCATTATATGGCTTGTAGTGTTTAAGGGAAGTATCCTGGGAATGTGGAACCCACTGGCTACAGGTTGATGTGTTTCCTGACCAGAGTCAGAATGTGTGTGTGTGTGTGTGTGTGTGTGTGTGTGTGTGTGTGTGTGTGTGTGTGTGTGTGTGTGTGTGTGTGTGTGTGTGTGTGTGTGTGTGTGTGCGTGCACTGACAGCAACGTTATGCTCCTCCCTGAGGTTAGTCTCCAGAGACTCCTCCATGTTCTTGTTTACTAAACCCATCAACAGGCAAAAAGCCATGTGCTACGAAAGTGATTGACAGTAGCTGCCTTCTCAGTGTGGCCGTTCACTTCTCACGGTCTGAGTTGTGGTGTGTAATATTTAGGCAAATATGTGAACAATTCCGTTCACGATGCAAGCCTGTTGTCTACGCAAACGCATGGTTGAAAAGCAAGTGTGGGGATAGATATATACATATATATATATATATATATGTATATATCTATCCCCGGCCTTAGCTATCAGAATTAGAGCTCAGTGAGAATAAAAATGCCCCATGGAAACTGATTTACTCTGAATTTATTTATTATGTACAATATCATCATTGAGCATGCTCCTAAATGCTAGCACTCACAGACTGCGGTGGAAAGTAAATACATTTACTTAAGTACTGTATAAGTCTGTAAGTATAGTTTTGAGGTACTTGTACTTGGGGGTGTAACGGTTCACAACATTCATATTTTGGTGTGTATCGCAGTTTTTGGGGTCACAGTTCGGTACGTTTTCGGTACAATGGGGAAAACAAAGAAAATGCGGAAAATAACTTACTTTAATGTATTTTGAAAATGTTCACATTCTACAGTGGCTCATTGGCCACAATTCTTAATACATAATAATACTTTAAAAGGCAGGGTTGGAAATTAACTTGATATATATGAATTGAATTACTGCTGATACGGCGTGACGTCCGTGGCTGACTATCCCCAGTTGATCTACCGCAGCCATGTGCGATTTGAGACAACACTACCATGTCAAAACTCACGCAATACACAAGTTAGTACATAGTGTGCGCAGTGTACTACATGGAAGTGTGCTAACGGAAGTTGAGACACAACTTTGGTCTCAACCAGAGAGAGTCCCAAACGGGGTTCTGTGTCTGCCAGACAGTCTGAAGGGAATACTACCATGTCAGCAGCAGCAGAGCAATAACTTAATGCACAGCAGACTATAGGACAGATGGATTTTATTCTTGAAATATTTTGACTGTATTCTCATAATATTACAACTTTATTCTCGACTTCTTTGAGTGTGTGGGACATGTTTTGAACATGAGCCAAAATCTTGCTGAAACACATTAAAGAATATCGATCGAAATTGGCTTCCGATCTCGACCGTCAAATTCAAAAGCAGGATCCGCCCCCGCCTAGTTGCGTGCATGCAATAGAAAATATATCTGTACTCAAGAAACGTAACAACCATCTCACTCATGGTTTGAACTATAAACCAGCACAAAACTCACAATTACCAGCATAAGCCACCGTGGTCTGAACAAACACATAACATTACAAACACTGACAAAAGTTACATTTGCATTTTGGAACATAAAACAGCAAACTTAAACTACTCAGTCCAGCACTTGTGACTAGGTAGGCATGATAGGAAATGTAGGCCGTCTCCGTCGCTACGATAGTCTAACAATGGCAAATCGAAAATTTGATTGAATCGTGGCCTTAAAATCGAAAGTGAAATCGAATCGTGGATTTGGAGAATCGTGTCACCCCTAGGTGCAATTGATAACATTGATACCATTCAGCGACTAGATGTCGCATTCTCCCTTCCCCCATTCCATTGCATTTACTTCACAACAAGTGTTTGCCAGTTCGTTGTACAACCTGCATATTTTGACTCAGACAGACGGTCATGTCAAGTGATTTCGTGGTAGAGTACTTAAATCATTTTGCAACATGTAGCTATAGGCTTACATTAGGTCTGCTCCCCTCCCCCACTGCTGTAGTATCAGCCGAGAGATCAGCTGTTCTGGCAGCGGAACATTGTACTACACACTACATGTCAGCATTCACACACACACTCATACACTGATGGCAGAGGCTGCTGTACAAGGTGCCAACCTGCCCATCAGAATCTAATCTAAATGCACACATCACACACAGGTGGCACAGCCTTAGGGGGCAATTTGGGGTTCAGTATCTTGCCCAAGGACACTTCGACATGTGAGTGGACCGCTGGGACTGCTTGCAAGTTCTGAATTTGTCTAGAAACGAAGTCAGGCATCATCTCAGTTCTAAACCTTCTGAATTGAAGTACTGCTTTCGACATGGTTGACTGTACATAACTACCGAGTGGAAAACTGGGTTCAGGACTCTCAGACACAATCCTCTGTGGATCAAGTCCTATCTCCAGGACAGAAGCTGTTATGTCTCACTTGGCAGCTCTGCATCCAAGTGAACAAACACAATGAATGCCTTCCAGGAGAGACAGATAGACAGAGACAGAGAGATGTTGCGTCTCCCCCTCTCTATGACGGCCGGCTTTTGTATGGATGTTTGGAAGAACTTTAAACACTTTTGATTTCCTTCATGGTCGGACAACGCGTCTTACGAACTACTTCTGATCGATCATAAACCGACCCTTATAGGTACCCGTAGCTCTACACATATTTTCAGTAATGAATGTAGCCAGCTGTGGTTAAAAAGCCAAGTAATGAAACCGTGAGCGTGGTCTTCTAGGAGACTCCTGTGGCCAGCCAGGTGAGTCTGATAGGTGAAAGGATTTTACTGTAGCTACTGTTACACATACACACTCAGTTGATGTACTCTTCCAAGAGCTTGAGGACAAACCTTACAGAGCTGCAAGCAAAACGAATGGCTTGTCTTTCACCACAACACGCATCCCTCAACACACTACTAAACAATATTTGTGTGAATGTCTGTATTCTTGTTTGAGTGTTTTTCCTGCATAGAGAATTGCAAGACGGCCGCCTCCGTCAAATTTCATCCCGCCTCCAGCTTTTGATAAAACTCCCGACGGGTGTATGGAAAACACTCTTTTCTAACATGCGTTGCACTTGGTGGATTTCTATCATTTGTAACGACAGTGGCATTATACGCTATGATTCAACATCGTGGATGTAACCTTCATCTCTTTGTTTGGATCCTTTTGGACGTATCTGCCCACGTTTGATTGTTTCAACACTTAGCTGGGTGCACAAGTCAAATGTTTGGACCACTTCACCAAAGCTAGCTGTCCTCTTTATACATCCATGTAGCTGTCTGACTAGTGTACGTGTTCACCCTGTGCGTGACGTAAATCATACTCTCTTGGGGCACACTCATGAGAGAGACAACTGATTGGATATGAATAATTCCCTTTTGGAAAAAAAATGCATTTGTGGATCAGGCGACGTCAGGGGAGTCTAAAAAAACCAATGCACAAATGCAGTTCACACATGATAAGCAGTTTATAAATGCAGGTTCAACAGTTTGTGTATAAATGTAACAATATCTAAATATGTTTGATGCTTGATGAAAATTGCAAATACTTTTAAATACATATATCTATTGCATTTATTTAAAACAAGAAATATTTGTGTGTGCATCAGAAATATATTTGTAAACCTTATTTTTTTATATGTGGATTTTGTTTTTACATTTATGTACAATGAGAACTATTTTTGTGTGCATTGAAAAATACTTTTGTGGAGAGAGTCATTTATCGAGACTGATTGAGACTGATCTGACTCCATATCAAGCAGCTTAACCATGTCATGTGATGTGCTACTTCAGTACACTTTAGGAACAAATATTACCGGGACCACTACAGGAAATTGCAGATGAACATTTAATATGAAGGGATTCACATTATAAACTCTACCACTGGCTATCCCTGTACCAATTTGGTCACAATTTAGCACATTGACCATACGGGGCCCAGGATGGTACACATGCACGTGTGTGCACATGATTAGGATTGTACCACCTCTGCCTCACTTTGAGGCAGGAAGACCCTGGTTTCTGCTGATACTATGAACTCATTAGAAAGTGTGTTGCTTTGTGTTTTTCACAGTTAAATTACACAAGTGCTTTCCTGTGTTATATGTAGCCTATGGTAGGGTATCATGCAAGGTTAGGAGCAGGGTCCGAGTCAGGATTAGGGATCGACCGACTATCGGCCTGGCCGATTATCGGATCCGATAGTCATCATTTTTATTATTATAGATATCGTTATTCTTTTTAACCGATAAAATTAATTAATTTAAAAATGTGCTACTTTGGCTCTGATGCAGCCTCCTCTCTCTTTTGTCAGTGCTCTCCACTGTGTAGTCTGGCTCAATGTCCCGCCCACAGCACTATCTGATTGGTTACACGTCATGAGCAGTAGCCTATGAACACTGAGCGCTATTGTGCCACAAACACACAGACACAGACTGGAGCTGCTCCGGTGAGCAAGCTGTGCTGTGTTCTCTAGGTAAGACAGAAGATATTGTCGAAGTTGCAATAAACATCCCAATCCTCTTTGCTGAAGTTGCAAAAACACCACAGTCTTATGATCTATTAATATGACAACAAGCATGCCCGGTTTCCCAGTTACACCACTGAAAATGTCTGAATACTGCACTTTGTTGCAGTGACATACAGTTAATTAGAACGAGATAATGGATTTTATTTCTGTGGCGTTAGCTATATCTTTGAGTAATATTGGTGGCAATGCAACTGAAACTTATTTTTAGCTGCTGATTTGCGAACATAACATTATTCGCCCGTATGAGTTGGTGTTTTTACATGTATGTTTACATCGTTTACAACGTAAGCTAATGTTGAGGGTCGTAGAGCTACCTTGAATGCGATAGCGAACGTCAAAAAGTTAATTTGTTGATCCATAATTTAGCCAGCTGACTTGCAAAACAGATGATCGGCTCTAACGTTATTTCTTACATGTCACTTACCACGGCTGGTCCTCTCCATCTCAACCCAGGACTATTAGAGTCAAGTGTAAGTGAAGTCTGTCCTGAAGTGTCTCAACCAGGACTACTGACTAACGTTACCGCAGTCTGTCCTGGAGCAGCTGTGACTCTGTTTCTGGTAGAGACGTGCTGGATATTGTTGTTAGTGACTTTAGACGTAATTCATTAATCAGCTTTTATTTAAGTCTCGCGGAATCATTGAGGACATGCCTTAATTTTCTATGATGTCCAGATATAATTCAAACTGAATAAATACACACACAAAAAATTAACGAAGAGGGCAGAAAACATTGCCGGCAGCTTGAGAGAAGTGCTGGTGCGCAAGAAAAAGTCACGGTACGTTAAGGAGTACCGTGCCGGTAATACTCACTTCAAGCACTGATCAGCTAACATATCAACCTACAGATTTTTCAAGCCAACAACTACCACTTATACTATTTCTGCTGTCACTAATAATACTACTGTATTATTACTGTTGTATTACTATTAGGGCTGTCAAGGCTAACGTAATAATAACACTTTAATGCAAATTCACCAACTTGCGATTGGCACCAACCGTGTCATACTAGCTTCTTGGGGAGGAGGCTAAATAACGCTCCAAACTTAAGCTAAATTTTGGCGAGAAAAAACCTGTCATGGCCATTGTCAAAGGGGTCCCCATGACCTCTGACCTCAAGATATGTGAATGCAAATGGGTTCTATGGGTACCCACCAGTCTCCCCTTTACAGACGCCCACTTTATGATAATCACATGCAGTTTGGGGCAAGTCAAAGTCAAGTCAGCACACTGACACACTGACAGCTGTTGTTGCCTGTTGGGCTGCAGTTTGCGATGTTATGATTTGTGCATATTGTTTTATGCTAAACGCAGTACCTGTGAGGGTTTCTGGACAATATCTGTCATTGTTTCGTGTCATTAATTGATTTCCAATAATAAATATATACATGCATTTGCATAAAGCAGCATATTTTACCACTCCCATGTCGATAAGAGTATTAAATAGTTAACAAATCTCCATTTTAAGGTACGTTTTGAACAGATAAAAAAATGCATGATTATTTTGCGAATAATCGCGATTAAGTATTTTAATCGATTGACAGCCCTAATTACTATACTTATTTTTCTATTAACTGCTCTTTTTCACACATGCAATGATTCCCTTTGGTGCAACAGCTCAAGAATAAAAGAGTAAACTACTAAATGTTTAGGACTGAATGAGTTACTATTTGAGACTTTTGAAATCAGTGGTAGTATTGTAAAATGGCAGCCTGAATGATCTCCATCACCAGATACCTTAATTCAATTCCTGCAAAATCATCCATTTTAAAATGGAAGTGTGTTTTCAACATTTGCATGTTGTGTGCCTTTACAGTATTAGTATATTGTAAGCAACTGGGACAGTCTGACTGTCTAACAATAAAACCTGAAGAGAGAGGGGTGGCTGGGTAGTAACAGAGTCCATGTTGCCAGCCTATGATAAGCTGTTGCAGGTGAATGACAGCAAGCTGTCCACCAATCAGCTACAAGCACAGAGGGAAGCCACTAATACAGCTTTCCTTTGTAGCTGGCTGGTGAAGAGCTGAGGACTCATTCACTCTTTTCCCTGGATCACTAGTTGTATCGCCGCCTTCCTCATTCCTTCCCTGCCCGTGTATCTGCACGGGGTGCACTCCAGTAGTACGCTGATGTACACCTGTGTTGCACCACTCAGCTTATGCAAAAAAACAAGAGGTTAAGTATTGGTGTCGCTCTACAAAGCCACCCCCCAGTTGATGATAAATTATTGATTGGTCTATCTTTATTTTGGTCTGTAAGTTAAAATAAATGAATTAATATCTGCTTCTGTTGTGGAGCTACTACCAACAGTTACTGCCACAAGTAGCTCATTGGATTGGTGTGGCAGTTCTGTCTTTTTTCCCCTCCTCTCACCGGTAAAGGTTTCCTCCTGCATTTCAAACACACACCACTCAGGCTGCTTTTCATGGGAGCATGCTGGGAGGAAATGGAGTAAACCCATTCTTTTCAAGGGAAAAGCTGGGTTAGAAAACATGCTTCCTTGACTAATTTCTGATATTGTTTTAAGTAAATACAGAACTTTAGTATCTCAGACATCCTCTGCAGGGCTCCAGAGTGCCACCATTTTGGTCTCATATGCGACGCCGGATTCATTTCACAAGTTGGGATGGTAAAAATTTAGAGTTTGTGTGTGAGAGAGACACTGTACATTTAATAACACGAGACAACTTTACCGCTAATTTCTTCTCCGCTTCGATAGATCACCAAACAGCTGATCGAATCTGAGCGCATCTCTCTCTGTCACTCGATCAGATTGCTACTCTTGTATCAACGTAATATGTGAACATGTGGATACCTGACGGTACCGTAGGCAGACCGTTTGGGATGGAGTAAACTCACAATGGACACGTCCAGGGAACCCGCCCTGTTGTTTCTCTGATAACACTTCATTGTGAGCAACAAATCAATGCTGGAAAAGGACGAGAGCTAGTTAACGGGAGTTGCCAATGATTTACATCATGATGTGCTCAGGTCTGGTCAAAAATAGTATTGGGTGAAGGTCGATTACAACACGTTCTCATGATGTGTTCAAATGTAATCTTGTAAAATGTAGTTTTTGGCGAGACTTGAATAAATAGTTGACGTTTTCACAGCAAAATAAAATAGAGAAGGAATTATTGTACAAATGCTCAGATGTACGTCACTTTGGACAAAGCGTCTGCTAAATGAAATTGTAGAATTGTAGGGAATTATGACCTGTTTAACTTCCTAACAAAAACCAGCGTGCAAATGGCAGTAAAGTAGTGTGGTGTCTAATTGGTATCAAGAATCATAGAATTTCACTAGTATTGGTATCGACTACTACATTTCTGGTATGGTGACATCCCTATTTCCGTCATGAGACAAAGTTAGTGGAGCCTGTTTTCTTGAAGCAAGCACCTGGTTTTAAACTTATGTGGGAGTAAATCAGCCGCAGTGTGACAAAAAACACATGCAACATATGAGTGATGCTAGTCTGCTTGTCTTGATGGGTTCCCCATGCTCTATAACCACAAGACCCTGAGCATTTTACACCAAAGGGTGGCATTATATGGAATGAGTGCTTTCCTCCATATAAGGTCAACAGCAGCACAAGTAGTGCCTTGGAAGTGAGGTCTGTAATCTGAGACCCATCACTTTTTCTTCTCTCCGTGGCGGACCACTGTGCTCTCAGTAAGACTCCCGTTGCTGTGGTTATGCTGCCTGTTTCATTCTAGTTCGTTGCAGGTACCGCTCCAGGTCACCTCCAGCTTTTCAAGGTGTTGGATTGGTGTAGAAATTTCAAACTTTGCCATTTCAATGTTTCCACTAACATTCCACCCAACAGTTTTTTTGTCCAGAGGCTGGTGCAAGAGGAAAGAGTATGAGGGTCATTATATCAAATGGGTGTCAATCTGAAACAATCCTGTGGAAAACCTACCTAATGAAGTGCATATGCTTGAATAGATGTTTTTAAAAGAAACCAGATTCAAAATCCAAGGACAGTCAGACCCCGATCCGAATAGGCCAGAAAATAATCAGACGTGATCTAAAATGCGGTGGACCTGAACAGACCCATACACACTGTAGGTGGACTACTTGATTACTATAAGCAAATTATTTCAACAGCATTTGTTTTGGAATGATTCTGTCCCAAGCTGTTTGATCACTATCATCAATTGATCTCAGCAGCAGGTTAAACCGCTGTTCATTTAACTTGAATAGAAGTTGGTTTATTATATTGGTTGTTAAATATTGCACTGCCTTGTATCTTGAGAACTGAATCAGCAGATCCTGCAGTTGCACTTTTTATTATTTTCAAATAAAAGCTGTATGTATTTGCCATTAATCGTTGTTTACTTGTTTATATCCATAATCAATTTATCCCTGATTCCCTTACAAGGAATCATTGAGGAATCCCGACCTGCACTGTCCAGTATCGGATATTTATTTCAGTCACACTGACTGAATTTTTGGCAAAAAAAGTTACTGTATCGATTTCAAATCATTGAATCGTATTGTATCGTATCGTATCGCTCTAGATGAGCCAAATATCGCCCTTGAATCGTATCGGAACCATTGAAATCGTGTCGTATCGTTGTAAAAACGTATCGTTACACCCCTACTGTCAGCATGATGTTCCACCAATTACAATCAGCTATGGTGGAAAAGAGCCGTACATGTGTCTCCTGCACTTTGCACTCCCCACTCTCTATCTGCATCAAAAAACATTTTCTCCTGTGGTGATGATGATGATGATGATGATGATGATGATGATGATGATGATGATGATGCACCACGTGATCATATAGGGCTTTTCCTTTGGTACCTGCCGCGCCAAGTCAAACTGTGCCGTGATGATTTGCGTTTCCATTACCAGTTTTAGTGTGGCTCCGCCCAACTCGCCGCGCCCGAGATGGGCCATCTCCGGAGTCGGGCCAACGTGTGCCTGACCAGCCTCTAAGCGGGTTGTGGCAGCCGACCCGTGACGACCCCCCCTTCTCCCACTCACACAAGCGTATGTTGTCTGTGTAGAGAAACCAGAGAGAAAGACGCTGTTTGTTCAGCTCTCAGAACTTTTGTAGCTTTGAACTGAATCTCTGTGGGTTGAAGTTCAGTTTCTCTACTGGTCCCAGTTTGTACTTTCAGATATCTGCTATATTTTATGTTAATATGTTTCGCTTTCAACTGTAGGAGTCACTGAATTAGCGTAGCCTTGTTAGTGGCTATTCTTCAATAAAAACAAGTCTACTAATACTGCAGGGAGGATGAGTACAAGCAGCAAAAATAACAGCCGACTTTTATTGTGAAGAATGTAGGAAATTAACCCTACATACAATACAAGGGGACCTTGCCAAAGCCAGTTAGTCTAATATGGACCAGGCCCAGGTTGGACCCCTGAAAACCTCCAGTTCCTCCAGCATTAATGGCAAGCTGACTTTCAGAGGGAG
Source organism: Sebastiscus tertius (assembly GCA_916701665.1). Classification (NCBI taxonomy): domain Eukaryota; kingdom Metazoa; phylum Chordata; class Actinopteri; order Perciformes; family Sebastidae; genus Sebastiscus; species Sebastiscus tertius. The sequence goes on along the minus strand of CAKAOH010037622.1, from coordinate 51,348 downwards.
GAATCTCAGATGTACAGCTGATATTTTGGCCTGTTGATGGCACATGTATGATGTATCCAAAATGGAAAGAGTTCATCCTCTGAAATTCTAAATGTTGTTGTATGTTAATAGTGGTTACACCCAACCTGTTTCAGACTGAAACTGTTAAATTACTCTTTAATACTTCTTGTCAAGTAGTTGAGGTTTGTTTCATTCAACCTACAGCTTTCAATTATGTGATACTATAATGCAAACACTACCTGATGTCTTTCTTGTCATCGTCCTCTTCCTCAGATGGTCAGGTGATTCCACTGGTGGAGTTGTCAGCGAAGCAGGTAGCGTTCCACATCCCGTTCGAGGTGGTGGAAAAGGTCTACCCCCCTGTCCCAGAACAGCTCCAGCTCCGTATTGCCTACTGGAGCTTCCCCGAGAATGAAGAAGACATCAGGTGAGAACACTGATAACCAGGGTTGTGGGTGTGCTGATTGACAACTATTGACTGTTGAAGAGCCAAGTACAATTGTCTGATGCCCTGCCAGCTGTGAGATGTTTTTTTTTTCCCCATTTACTAAGAGAGGAGAGCTCTTTTAACATGTTTTAATGAATTATTTAAAACACAATTAGTCTCTGTTGGTAATCGATGAATAGAACGCCCACACAGACTAAAAAAAACACAACATTCTGCTTGGAGTCAGTGTGCATGTGTTACTCTTTTGAACAATGCTGTTTTCCAGTAGCCTTGCGCCAACATGTTATGTGTTTATTACTGTATTAGAGCCTGTGTCCACCAAAGCGTTATTTTTCTCAGCTGAAAATGGCAGACGGTCCTCTGAAAAACGGCCAGCTCTGAGCGCTCGACAGTGCTTTGGAAGCCCAGCGTTTTTTCAGCTGAGATGCTTTGGTTGCATCCGGTTGCTACGATATGGAGTAAAAATGTCGGCACAAGGTAGAGTACTTGCTCTGGATGAAGGGAAGGCTGGAGCACGGTGGGTCACAGACTGTCCAGAAGAACCCATAGTAAACTTCCAGTATTTTGATGGAAGCATACAGTGGATTCCTAGACAGTGCAGGACATCACACACCACCTTACAGCATCAACTAACAAGGTGGAAAAGGATCAAGCCTACCCAGCATCTTCGTTAATACTCTGGCATCATCGTATGTCTTCGAGGAAAAAGTTATCCGTACATGAATTCTGCTTTTGACAAATAAACGTAACCCAGATAGACTCCAGTCCTGACCTGTTCTGGGTGTGTCCTACCTCTCAGCCGACGTATGCCAGGATATGCTCCCTGAACAGGATGACGGATAGATAGATGGATAAACAGGACTCACCAGTGCTTGGTTTTTTTAGTGATCACTTACTAATTTGGTTCTCTCCGTCTTCCCTTCACATCTTCCTTGTCTTTTTATCTTCCTGTCCCTCTCTGTCCTCCTCCTGTTGCAGGTTATATTCCTGCCTGGCTAACGGGAGTCCAGATGAATTCCAGCGTGGCGAGCAGCTCTACAGGATCAGAGCTGTCAAAGACCCCTTGCAGATTGGTGGGTTGAAGTGTCAGTCTGACGATACAAAGGCCTCGTTCAGACCCGGCATTAATCATAATAATCCTTTTGGGGGAGTGTCTTTGGAGGGAGTCCTGAAGGGACAGACTGTCAGTGTTAGCGACTTGGCAAGTTTCTCTCTAGATTGAGGGACTAGTGGAGCTAGTGCTGCCAGCTACATTCATTGGAAAAGAGTTGGAAACACTGGGCTGGATAATTCTAGTGTACTCTTGCTAGTTTCTCAGCATTACCTACTGTAGCTTTAAATTGAGCGAGTTAAATAAAATACCGTATGGAGCCATTTTTGTTTGTTTGTTTGTTTGTTTGTTTGTTTGTTTGTTTGTTTGTTTGTTTGTTTGTCCAACCCAGTCCACTTGTCTTCGCTGATTCTGTGTTTGTCTTGTCTTTCTTTGACCTGACTTTTATTTTATTTATTTTTTTACCAGGCTTCCATCTCAGTGCTACAGTGGTGTCCAGTCAGTCCGGTCAGTCTAAAGGGGCGTACAATGTGGCGGTCATGTTCGACCGCTGCCGCATCACTTCCTGTAGCTGCACCTGCGGTGCCGGGGCCAAATGGTGCGCCCACGTGGTGGCCCTCTGCCTCTTCAGGATCCACAATGTGAGTTTACCTCTACACAGATGAATTCTGTTAAACTGCATCACATTTTCATCAAATCAGTTGATCTCATTTTGTCAACAAAAGTATTGATAGACTTCAGGATTTATCAGGCACAGCATCATCAACAGATGAGAAGGAAATGATTAGTCTAGTCTCAGCCATCTGTCTTGATGGAAAATTAATTGACAACCATATAGTTGGTAAGTAAGTTATTATCAGGGAAAGTATTACTTGAGTCTTGAGAAAAGAAGATCCCACACACTACTCTTACTCATTACGTTTCAGTCCCTCTGGACCTCCGTCAAGAGTGTTTTACACAATTCATGCAACATTGATCTTAAATAGATCATGCTCCGCCCACTCTGTGTGCACAGGTGTGGGACCGTTCTTCTCCTGTGGGAGCGTCTCTCAATAATTGACGGCGACATGTATACAATACAATCCGCGACATTAGTTACATATATGAGAAAAGAAAAAACAGAAACAAAGTAGACACCACGACACATAATTAATTAAAGGTGCTAAACGTGACATTGGGAGCACTTCTATTGCCTCTCAATGGCTCTCAACATGGCGATAGCAACTTTTATGAGGGGCATTTATTATTATTCAGGGATTTAATAACTAAATAATAATCAGTTATTTGAAAAATGATCGACATGATAATGGATAATGAAACTAGTAGTAAGTTGCAGTGTAGGGGGTGCTGGGGGTTTCTAGGGAACCGTAGGCCTCTGTGGCTGGCCTGAGCTTGAGATACAGCCAACATGATGTGCCGGGGAGTGTGAAACCTATCTTGTATTTTTGTGTTTCTTTGTGTGTGTGTGTGTGTGCGTGTGCATGCAGGCATCAGCAGTGTGTCTGAGGGCTCCAGTCTCTGAGTCTTTGTCCAGGCTGCAGAGGGACCAGCTCCAGAAGTTCGCCCAGTACCTCATCAGTGAGCTGCCTCAGCAGGTAACATCAATGTCCTGAACCAGTTGTTAACTCTATCTATCTATCTATCTATCTATCTATCTATCTATCTATCTATCTATCTATCTATCTATCTATCTATCTAATCTATCTAATCTATCTAATCTATCTATAGCAAGTTTGGTATTGATTGAGTTTTGGGTCTCCAGATCCTACCCACAGCTCAGCGGCTGCTGGATGAGCTGCTGTCCTCTCAGTCTACTGCCATCAACACCGTGTGTGGAGCTCCAGGTACAGTAGCAGTAATGACAACAACATTGTTCCTGACATACAGCAAGAGAGCAAACTGGAGCTTGTCCTGATGTGCACTGTCTGATATTCTCACCAGAGGGGAACTTCATTTCATTCAACCTTTTTCTCTGAAAATCACAAAGTGAACCAGTTTCAGCCTAAATGATGACACATTGCTGCAGCTAGATGGCAGTGATGTTACTTACAGCACGGGGAGAGGAATATTTCCTGTATGGCGTCCCCCCTGTTCTTGTGAAGAGAAGTGTTTATTTACACTACAGTGTTGTGTGTGGTATCCGTGGAGAGAGGAGTGTTACTTTGCACAGGATTTAATCTATCACAGCTATCGATCATCTACAAATAGTTGCTGTGATTTGAGGAAAGAAGAGTTTTCTTTTAAACCATGGCGGCTCAGCACTGTAGAATAGGAAGTGGAAAGTCATTAAATAAGAACATAAAATAAACTAGATTTTATCAAGCAGGACAGATTTTGTCTGGATGCCTTTTAAGCTCAAATGATAACCGTATGATGTGTGTGTGTGTGTGTGTGTGTGTGTGTGTGTGTGTGTGTGTGTGTGTGTGTGTGTGTGTGTGTGTGTGTGTGTATAGACCCGACAGCAGGCCCGTCAGCATCTGACCAGAGCACCTGGTATTTGGACGAGTCGACGCTCAGCGACAACATCAAAAAGACTCTGCACAAGTTCTGTGGGCCCTCACCTGTCGTCTTCAGGTATATACTGCTTGTCTCACATAATGGTCCTTAACGCATTTCTTAAAAGCTGAATGTTTTAAACCTCTACTCAAACACTAATAACCCTTTTCACACACGTGTTGTCCAGAATAATTGTAGAGATAATACTAAAATAGCTATAATCGTTCTGGATGACACATTTCTTCATTTTGATTCTTAATTTATTTCTACCCTACTTTACTTTCACTCCCTCTTTCTTCCTGATTGATGTACCTCAATGTTACTAGACTAAACTCAGTGCTGTGTGTGTGTGTGTGTTTGGATAACCACAGCGATGTAAACTCCATGTACCTGTCGTCCACGGAGCCGCCGGCCGCCGCCGAATGGGCGTGTCTACTGCGACCTCTTCGGGGCCGAGAGCCAGAAGGCATCTGGAACCTTTTGTCCATCGTCAGGGAGATGTTCAAGAGACGAGACAGCAACGCTGCCCCGCTGCTTGAGATTCTCACTGAGCAGTGCCTCACCTATGAACAGGTACTGTACATCCTCAACACGACACCAGCTCCAGCTGCTGAAAGTAAACCACCGCAAAGATTCAAATCTACAGACACGAGCGTGTTGGTGTTCATGAGGAGTTAGGGGGGAAAAGTAACAATTGTTCCAGTAGACGTGGGAGAGGACTTAATCCACCCATCTGAACAATCCTCACATTTAGAATTTGAATTCTAAAGCACTGAAGAAGTGAGCTTTTCATGATATGTCCCCTTTTAAATGACGTCTTCAATTCCACCAGTTACATTAAGAGTACGCATGATTGAAATACTTGCAGAGGATATAGTAGCAGGGCAAGTCTGGATCTGAGCCGAGTCACAAATCAATATGTCACTTATTAAGTTAACATTATACTTCAATGGGCTGAGGATATATGACATTTTTGTTACATTACGGACAACGTGATGCTCTAGTTTATATCATGTCGGTGCATTGTGCTGGCTATGTTCCGGACCTCTGCCCTTTTTATATAGAATTCATAATTGGATCGTTAATAACTGTTATATACTGTACATTCTTTGACACACACATCTCACTGAGTTGTCTTTCTTTGTGTGTTCAGATCATCAGCTGGTGGTACAGTGTTCGGACCTCAGCGTCCCACAGCAGCGCCAGCGGCCACACCGGGCGCAGCAACGGCCAGTCGGAGGTGGCGGCTCACGCTTGTGCCAGCATGTGTGATGAGATGGTGGTGCTCTGGAGGCTGGCAGTGCTCGACCCCACGATGAGCCCCTGCAGGTCAGACCGCCGACACCAGGCTACACACACTGCTTATAGACTTCTTAAACTGTCAGGAAGCTATGTAATATCATTCATCACTTAATGATTGCATTAGACAACATATGTAAAAGGACAGTATACATGTTTGACTTCTTAGCTGTAGTACGGTAGTACCGTATTTATGGATCGAGATTGTTTTGGTGTGAGTTGCTGAGTGTTGGAGATATTGCCAGTAGAGATATCTGCTTTCTCTCCAATATAATGGAACTAGACGGCACTCGGCTTGTGGTTCTCAAAGCGCCAAAATATACATTTGAAAAACTCAACAGCATTTTCTCTTTCCAGAAACCACGAGCCGGTTACTCCAGGTAATCCACAGGCCTTGTTGTGAGCAGTTTCATGTAGGAACTATTTTCTTTCTACCAAACTACACCCACCATTCGTATAACTGCGCAGAAGGAAGCGGGCACAAGGCTCGTGACACTGCGAGATGTTAACATTAATGGCGTTCTCCTCGGTTGAGCTGTAACGTTAGCTAGCTCAGTGGTGCTAGATGCATGTTGGTGATACAGTTGGCGGGTGCAGTTTGGTAGAAAGAAAATAGTTCCAACATGAAACTGCTCACAACAAGGTCTGTAGGTTATCTGGAGGAACCGGCTCATGGTTTCTGGAAAGAGACATTGCTGTTGAATTTTTGTGGCTCTTTGAGCACCACAAGCCGAGTTCCATTATATTGGAGCGAAGGCAGATATCGCTGCGGCTGATATCTCCAACATTTGGCAACTCACACCAGAACAATCTACATTGATAAATAGAACTACAGGTAAGAGGAAAAATATGCATTTTTGATTTTTGGATTAAAGATGGAAGTATATATTAAGTAGGGACTGTGCATACTCTCTTCCAGGCGTCTGGAACTGGCAGGCCAGCTGAAGCAGTGGCACCTGAAAGTTATAGAGATAGTAAAGAGGGGACAACATCGCAAGTCCCTGGACAAACTGTTCCAGGGCTTCAAGCCTGCCGTGGAGTCCTGCTATTTCAACTGGGAGGTGGCCTACCCACTGGACGGCATCACCTACTGCTGTGCTGATAAGAAGAGTGCCACATTCTGCTGGTCCAGGGCAGTGCAGCACCAGAGAGGAGTCAAAGCTGCTGCAGGAGCAGGTGGAGAACCTCCTGAACCAGGGGGAGGAGGGAGAGCTGACGGCGTAGCCGGGGGAGATTATAAAGGAAGAGGTCACTCGTCCCAACAGGAGGTGGCGGTGCGACCCAAGGAGACCATACTGACCAAGAGGAAGGGTTTGTCGGTGAGCGGAGGGGGAGGGATGCTGGTTCGTCTGGGAGGCAGCGTCTCTCTCGCTCTGGAGGACGGAGGAGGGAAGTGCATGTACAAAGGGCCGGGCTCGTCCTCTGGAGGGAAGCTGAAACTAACGCAGGGAGGTGGGAAGGGGGCATCCGCAGGAGGTCCTGGAGGAAGTGGAGGGATAGGAGGCGGTAAGCATGCTAGTGCCAAGCGGAGAACCAGCAGCGAGGACAGCTCTCTGGAGCCGGATCTGGCCGAGCTCAGCCTGGACGACGGTTGCAGTCTGGCTCTGGGGGCCGAGGCCAGCAACACTTTTGAGTTTCTCCCCCCGCCGCCAGAGATGCTGCCCTCCCCGAGCCCGCTGCTCCGAGACTCACGCAAGTACAGCAACAGCAACGGGGGGAGCAAGATGTTTGAAGCGAAGCGTGTCAGCCATGCCCCGGCCACGCTTCCTGCCGCGGAGCCTGCTCCGCCGCACACAGTGGTGGTCGTTATGGACGTGCCCGGCACTGCAGAGAAGGAAGTAGAGCTGGAGGTGGAGCCTGTCCTCCAGAACAAAGATGAAGACGTAGACTCAGCTGGCAGTAACCAGCCTCCCGCCTCAACCACTACAGCAAGATCGGGCACCGCTCAAACGTCTGCCAAGCCACCGCGGGGCCGCAGGGAGGCGGCGGCTGCCGGAGCAGCAGCAGTAGGGAGCGGGGCAGCAGCTGCAGGTGGACCAGCTAACCAAGGAGCAGAGGCAGCAGCTGGAGCTGGAGCTGGAGCTGTAGGAGGAGAAGCTGTAGGTGAGGATGACTATCAGGCATACTACCTGAGTGCTGCCTCAGAGGAGGGAGCAGACAGACAGCTGGCTGACAACCACCAGGAGGAGGAGCCAGACATCTTCGCAGGGATGAAACCGCTGGAGCAGGAGGGGCGCATGGAGGTAAGGAAGGAAATGTTCACAGTCAGGCCTTCACAGGAATTGATGTAAAGATTCTAATACATTGGGACCTCATCCAGAAACATTGCGCTTAAAAGATTTGCATTCATGTCATTGAACATAAAGTTTCCCATCACTTGAACATGCAGAGAAGTGGTTTTACGTAATTGAGATAAACTCGATCAGTTTAAAATCTGTCGTAGTTGTGCGTTAGTGTCCGCGTGTCTTTACAGCAAAGCTGGTGATAGGAAGGATTGCCAAACCTGAAAAATTAAGTTGCGGTTTGTAAAAAAAAAAAAAAAAAAAAAAAAAAAATGATTGGAGTGAACAGAATGTGTGACTTTTAAATCAAAGTGATGAAGACGTCCCTTTCCAAAAGTATTTTTATTACCGGAGATGTAGGTATTCCTTAGGAATATCGAATAAAAATACCATGTCAGGTTAGCAGGTTAGTAGGTTTACTGATTGACATCGATGAGCCTGGTTCTGCCCAAGGTTTCTTCCCGTTAAAAGGGAGTTTTTTCTTGCCACTGTCGCACCTAGTGCTTGCTCTTGCGGGGGGAGGGTGGGGAGAGGAGGGGGGGAGAGGGTGGGGTCTAATTGTAGAATACGGTCTAGACCGGCTCTATATGAGATAACTTGACTTGTGTCTTGAGACAACTTGTGATTTGACGCTATATAAAAAATTAATTGAATCACAGGCAAGAGCATTAGACAGTGAAACAGAAAATAATATAACTAATATAATAATAAAAAAATGTTTAATAAATTAAAATACAAATTAAAATACCATGTCTCAGTCTCATAGTAGGTTTACATCAATGAAGTCTCATAGAGCATTTAACAAAAGAAATATATCAGGCATTCAAAACCGCACAACAATCATCTGTCCCTCTCTCGTCTCTACGCTGAAGGTTTGAAAAATAAGAAAGGAAAAACATTCTTTCGATCCTCTCACAGTTTTTTTTGTGATGAAGATGTCTTGACCACTGGAGAATGGAATACGTTGCTCATTGTAGATCTACTGTATGCACAGTGTCTTTAATTTCCACTTGTGTTTACACCTGACGGGATCTTAAAAACACTTCCAGACTCAGCAGCGCAGATGTGAAAACCCCAGTTGTTTCTTACTGACCTAAGTGTGTGTGTGTGTTTGCGTGCGTGCAGGTGCTGTTTGCGTGTGCCGAGGCCCTCCATGCTCACGGCTACAGTAACGAGGCGTGCCGACTGGCCGTGGAGCTGGCCAGAGACCTGTTAGCCAATCCTCCGGACCTGAAAGTGGAGCAGCCACAGACTAAGGTAAATGAAGTCACAAGTCCCAGCTCCCTGCTACTCGTTCTCCTATGTCCTTTGACTTCTCTTCTCTCCTTCTGTTGTACAGTCTCAATCTTCCAAACTCACCAGTCAGCATCTTGAACTGTGTAGTGGGATATTGAGCCTTTCTTCATGAAGGAAAGCCACCAGATTCTTCTAATATCTGTTTTATATTGGCAGTGTTACCATGCCGATCTATAAATGAGCAACAATTAATGAACTTTTCACAAAAAATGAAGAAATTCAGTGTATTGTCAGAAGTCAAATGTTTTGTTTACATGTGCAGTGATTATTTCCCTGGTTGTTGGGTTTAGGGTAAGAAGAGCAAGGTGTCAACCACCCGTCAGACGCAGGTCGCCACCAACACGCTGTCAAAAGCCGCCTTCCTCCTCACTGTTCTCAGCGAACGACTGGAGCTCCACAACCTGGCCTTCTGCACCGGCATGTTCTCCCTGGAGCTGCAGAGACCGCCGGCATCTACCAAAGCTCTGGAGGTCTTTTACTCTTACTTAAATATACACACACACATACTCTGTATGCACAGGTACTTGAAACATCCTAGAAGTTAATTGTATTGAATGGTTGTAGAGTTACATTCATTAGCCGTATCCATTATCAGTGAATGATGCTATAAAACATTGTGGTTTTAACATCATCACTGACTACTGCACGGTGACTGGTCATTTGTTGAGAGGGTTTCCCCCCACAATGGAACTATATATACACTCACCGGCCACTTTATTAGGTACACCTTGCTAGTACCGGGTGGTCTTCTGCTGCTGTAGCCCATCTGCTTCAAGGTTGGATGTGTTGTGCATTCAGAGATGGTATTCTGCATACCTTGGTTGTAACGAGTGGTTATCTGAGTTACTGTTGCCTTTCTATCATCTCCAACCACTCTGCCCATTCTCCTCTGACCTCTGACATCAACAAGGCATTTCCGTCCACACAACTGTCGCTCACTGGATACTTTCTCTTGTTCGGACCATTCTCTGTAAACCCTAGAGATGGTTGTGCGTGAAAATCCCAGTCCAGACCAGCCCGTCTGGCACCAACAACCATGCCACGTTCAAAGTCACTTAAATCCCCTTTCTTCCCCATTCTGATGCTCAGTTTGAACTTCAGCAAGTCGTCTTCACCACGTCTGGAAGACGTAATGCATTGAGTTGCTGCCACGTCATTGGCTGTTTAGCTATTTGTGTTAACAAGCAATTGAACAGGTGTGCGTTATAAAGTGGCCGGTGAGTGTATATATCACCTCAAGGGACCTTGATTCTGCTTGTTGAGTAATTTATTGCCATGTCATGTAGAGCTGCAACAAACAATTCTTTTTTAGTGTGCCAATGAATTGATTATTCGTTAGTCTATGAAATGTCAAAACATGCTAAAAGTACTTCTCAGAGACCAATGTGATTTGCAACGCTGTTCAGTTTACAATGATACAAAACAGAAAAGAAACAAATCCTCACATTTGATAGGCTGGAACTAGAGGATGTTATTTCACTATTTTTGCTTTAAAACGCATAGAAACCATCAATAATTCATTCTCAAAATACTAGCTGATTATTATTTTTTTGACTTATTGATTATTTAACTCAAGGTTTCGCCCATAATTTCATGAATGGAGGCATTATGTTTTCGGGCTATAAATGTAGATAAACAGAGTTGTCATTTTGGGATGGCTTCCTTATTCCTGTATAAACTCCCAAGTATCTCTGATGTATGTGGTGTGTATATATACGTGCATACAGAATGTACTGACTGCTTGTGTGTGTGGGTTGACCAGGTGAAGTTGGCCTACCAGGAGTCGGAGGTGGTGTCTCTGTTGAAGAAGATTCCTCTGGGCCTGGTGGAAATGTCGGCCATCAGAGAGAGAGGAGAGCAGCTCAGAGACGGAAACTTCTGCGATTACAGACCCGTGCTGCCTCTCATGTTGGCCAGCTTCATCTTCGATGTACTGTGTACCCCAGGTAAGCACCAATTGTTGTTTGATCATCGGGAGTTTAAGATTTAAAATGTTGAACTCCTACTTACTTGGAGATGTAGTTTTTGCGGTGAAGACTGATCCTTCCGGGCACAGCACTAGCACTTCAAATTAGCAAAGCTCATCTAGATGTTTGGATATAAGTGACACTTGTTCCTTGTTAGCTCAAGCTGAAAAATAAATCAAATATCCTACGAAGAAAGATTAAGACCAGTTACACCTTAAAACATACTGTCGGCCTAGTTTTGAGCGAGTTACATTGTTATTTTTCGGACCATAGTCAAAACTTTGATGGGAACTTCAAGAATTAACATCCCTTTTCATTTTTCTCCATATTGTTTGTGCAGTTGTGTCCCCAACGGGTTCCCGTCCACCGAGCCGCAACCGTAATAACGAGATGCCCGGTGATGAGGAGCTCGGCTTCGAGGCTGCTGTCGCCGCACTTGGTAAATAGATTTTTGTCCTGTTATATTTTGAGATTCTGTCACTCTTTCTGCTTCTCAAGATCTCCTTTTTTCTCTTGACCACTTCTCTTACATCCCCACTCTTTGTTTATGCTATGTCTATGTCTATGCTTTTTGACCATATCCTGTCTCCCCCCACGCTCCTTGCTGTAATCTCTCCTCTTGTCTCCACCCTGTGTGTGTGTGTGTGTGTGTGTGTGTGTGTGTGTGTGTGTCTGTGTGTGTGTCTGTGTGTGTGTGTGTGTGTGTGTCTGTGTGTGTGTCTGTGTGTGTGTCTGTGTGTGTCTGTCTGTGTGTCTGTGTGTGTCTGTGTGTGTCTGTGTAGGTATGAAGACCACAGTAAGTGAGGCGGAGCATCCTCTGCTGTGTGAAGGAACCAGACGGGTGAAAGGTGACCTGGCTCTGGCTCTCATGATCACCTATAAGGATGACCAGAGCAAACTGAAGAAGGTAGCCATCACTACTGTCATCATTCTAACCGCTGGATCAGAAAATGGCAACTTTCTTGAACGAATGAATTTCCGACAGGCCTAAAATCAGATAATCTCACGGTCACATCTGCATCACAGATTACCAAGAATTAAAGCCAGCTATGGGAGTTTAAGAAGGGAAGTTTCTCCTCCTGTTTCTTTAAGTAACACATTTTTCTCCCCTCTCCCCTGTCTCTCATTCCCTGTGTTCTTTCCTCCGTCCGTCTCTCTCTCTCTCCCTCCACCCATCCATCATCCATCCTCAGATACTGGATAAACTGTTGGATAGGGAGAGTCAGACCCACAAGCCCCAGACTCTAAGCTCCTTCTACTCCAGCAAGCCAGCAGCTGGCAGCCAGCGCAGCCCGTCCAAACATACTGCCGCCAGCCACAGCGGAGTGAGTGGGGCCACGGGGGGTGTCTCCAAACACGCGGCCTCCTCCTCCTCTTCGTCTGCGGCCACCGTGGCAGCTTCTTCCTCTTCATCTGCTGCTGTGGCAGTGGCTGGTGAAGAGGTGGCTCATCAGGCTGATCTGAACCCGGTGCAGAACAATACAGCAGGAGAGAGCACCGCTGAGACCAGGGAGCATGGTGAGAACCTCCACTCTCTGGGTGCCATGTCTTTTATTATGTTCTCTATACTGTAGTAGAGCATCCACAGCAGCTTCATTTTAGAAATGGTTATTAGACACTCTGGCTCACTGGGGAACAGCAGGCTCCAGCCCATGTAGTGCTTTAAAAGTCATCTTTGAAGAATAGAGTAAAATATATTTTACATTTCTGAAACTTAGATATCCTGGGCTACCATACGTTAGGTAATCCTGCTATGATAACACAGTTGATAGAGATAGACCTCTGTGCATTTTGTGTCCTTGCAGTGTCCGATGGGCCTCCTTCATCAGGTGACCAGCAGAATGAAACGGCTCCATTTAAGCAGGAGGCCACGGTGCCCAGTCGGCTGACGCTCGGGGCGCGCTGTGGATACAACCAACGCTGCTGGGGCTCGCCTGTCCGGCAAAAGAAGAAACACACCGGTAAACTCAATAATGTTACAGACTTAACGCTGTCAGAGAATCAACCTCACTTATATCCACATGATCAGACAGGCAGTGCTGTGAGTTTTAGCCTTGTGGTATCTCTGAAATAGCTCCATATAAAGAATGCACCAACCACACGTACAGTAATAGTGATGTGAACGTGTTTGTCTGGACAGGCATGGCGAGTATCGACAGCAGCGCTCCGGAGACGACCTCGGACAGCTCCCCCACCCTCAGCCGCCGGCCGCTCCGGGGCGGTTGGGCGGCGACGTCTTGGGGGCGAGGTCAGGACAGCGACAGCATCAGCAGTTCATCGTCCGATTCGCTGGGCTCCTCCTCCTCCAGCGGCTCCCGCAGGGCAGGGGGCGGGGCCAGGGCCAAGAGCACCGACACCAGCAGGTAAACAACAGGCCCTGTTCAGACCTGGTATTAACATGCGTCCTCAGTGATCGGATCACAAGTGGACATCTTTAAGTACAGGTGTGAACACCTGGCATTAGAATGCGTCTCCACATGCGTCTCCAGTGTCCACTTGTGATCAGATCCCGATTCCCCCGCTCTATATGCAAATAAACACGTAATAAACACATGTCGAAAATACAGCAGACGTTGTGACGTAATATTACATGAATGTCAGTAGTAATATCCTACATATTCCTGAATTCTGGTACATTTTATTAACATCAAAATAAAAGGTTATTGTACCGGCGGTCCCCGGGGACCTCCGCGCTGCCGGCACTGCTGCCTTTGCCAGACAACAGCAGGGTACAGCGCTCCAGAGAGCCGGGGAGGACAGAGAACAGACGGGCGGGTGGTCGGGTGTCAGCTCCGTGCAAAGCAGCGGAAGAAAAACACAGACACATTTCCGACAGTATGATAATAATGCACTTTGCGTGCCTATAGTCTGTAGATATGTAGCCTATAAACAAGATATATTTGTATAAAATACAGTTGTACCGACAGGATACAGTAGAGCACAGAGGCTGTTTCCATGCCGACAAGCGCCTGTGTCTGCCTGTTTATTCACCTGAGGGGCGCGGTGATCCCGGGGATCCTAGCTGGACATCAGATTAGTAGGCGGTCCTTAATGTGGCCCAGGACGTATTCGCATACACACTGCTAAAAGAATGTGGTCATATGTGGCCCAGAACACCTCTGAATGTGGTCTGAAAGATCCGATCTCAATGCGTCTGGAGTGCGTTCACACCTGTACTTAGAGCTGTTGGATCACTGAGTACGCATGTTAATACCAGGTCTGAACAGGGCCGCAGACTTCCTCCTCATCGGATCGCATCAGCACACCAGCTGGGTTCAAAAACTCAAGGCTGCACGTTAACAGAAGTCTATTTATGACTGATTCCTCATCAGTTGACAGTCAACTCCCTGTGGTATTTTATAAAGGAGGCTAAAGCTGGATTCATAACAGCTGTCCCGCTGTACATACCTTTTTTATTTCTAGTTCAGCGTCTTATTTGACCTGTTGATGTCAACACTAAAAACAACAGACAGATCTTTCGTACATGATCCGGCCATATTCCCCACAGTAACTGTGTTAACATTCTTTCATTGACTTTGTGATACAGAGCGATGGGCTATGAAACTACTAATAGAACTGGAGTCCCATCCAGGTAACTTCTATTTCTCCTTGTCTCATCACTTCTTTCATTCACTGTGATAAGAGAGGCGGGTTGGCTCTGAGAAGAAATGTATTTGCTAGATGTGTTAACTGAAAAAGAAAATCTGACTGAGCCTCTCTTCAGCTTCCTTAAATGTTTTCTTCCTCCAGCATCAGAAACTTGAAGGAGAAAACACAAGCAGCCCGAACAGTCTCAGCTCTTATGGTGTCCAAGTGATATATATATCTCTAGCTGCTGTAGCCCCAATGTGTAATCCCATTTTTTTTTTTTTTTTTTTTTTAAGGAGGCGCGTGTCAGCCATGGCATAACTATGCTACTACGCCAAACGCCGTAACGCACAACGTAAATCCAACTCAATAAAAGTGATGTTCGTTGCTTAAGGGGAGACACTACAGGCAAAAACATTGTACATGCACTAATCAATTTTGAGATTTTGGGCTGTTTTGCTTCCATAACATGTCTTCTTTCAGACTAGTGGAAAGAAAACATCCAAAAATACACATTTAGGTGTTTATTTTACTAAACTTTGTCTATTTGTGACTGTAGATTTCTCCTAAATTCATCCAAACGTTAGCATTAGATCATGCCTCATTTGCATATTTAAATATAACATTTGAGAAAACTTGTAATACAAAAAAGAATTGCCTTGATGTCAGTAACCAACTGGGGAAGTTTCATGGTGATATCTATTAGTTAAACCTGTAGTGTCTTACAAAACGTATTACAATCCATATCTTTCAAAGGCTGTTTTTCTCTCAGACTCTGAGACAGAAATCTCCACTTCAGTAGCGCCAACATGAACCAGACTTTCTGGTTTCATTCCTATCTATATCTAGATCTACTATATAATATTTTATTCCTAAAAATGTGGCGAAAATTGATTTTTGTTATGGCTGTTGACAGTATTTTCTGATTTATGGAGTCATACAGAGATATCCAAAATCCCCTCTGTAAAAACCTTTGACTGTAACGTGTTGACCAGATCAGCTGTACGCAGCAGAGCATCATAAAACACTTCATTCAAACTGGACAAAAACAAGATAAAAACTCACCTAAACCATCGTCGTTTCTCTTTCCAGCAATCACCAAGTGTGCTTTGGTCAAACTCGACTGTAATTTCACAGAGTTTAATGTGAAAAAATGGCGAATCTACAGTCGTTGTCCCCTATTCTTAAAAATATTTCTGAATCCGGATCAGGATCCAGATCGCCACCAAATTCGAATGGATTGTTTATTGTGCCACACCCCACCCCTCTAAAAAATGTCATTCAAATCCATTGCGGACTTTTAGAGTAATCCTGCTAACAGACAAACAAACCAACAAACCAACAAACCAACAAACCAACGCCGGTGAAAACATAACCTCCTTCCTAGGCCTTCAGCCTTGGCGGAGGTAATAAGATTATGCCTCATTATTTAAACACACATTGCATTTCATAATACAAATCATAATTTTTTTAATGTAAATAATCATCTGAGGAAGTTTTATGTATTAGTTAAAAATGTTTATGTTTATTCGCCTTAGTGTCTCCCCTTAAAGCCTGACCTGAGTGAAACTACCATGCTGATCTGAATTATAATTATGACTTATTTGTCCTTCTAATAAATGTCTGTAATTAGTATTCTGGAACAGTTTAATCACAGAACAAATGCTATCAGGTGTAAACAGTCCAGACGACATGTTCAGAACTATCACATCAGCTCACAGTGAAAGATATTAAACATAGATTATCAAAGAGAAAGTGACTAATATGTTCAGCGATGTGCTGAGATACAAGCAGGGGCCTAAAATGAGCTCCCTAATTACCTTGGTTTGTAGGTAGTCTTGTCGTCTGGTAAGTGATATAACGGCTGCCATATGATGGGAATAGTTTTAGTTCCCTTCAGATTGGCTGTCCGCTGCTCTTATCCTTTCAGTAAATTGTTGAATTTGACATCCAGTTATTTACCAGACATTTAAAGCGAGAGCAAATTATGAGAATACAAAATTTTTTACCAACCAAAGTATTAGTAGATAACATAAAAAAGAAGAGGGCAACAGAAAAACCAAACACAAAGAGGCCTACAATAAGCAGGTCAAACAATAAAAACCGGCGGTCAGATATGAGGTAAAGCTAGGTTGGGAGTCTGGAGAGGTCAGTCTGCTTTGTTGAGCAGGCATTCCTGATTTACACTACATATTTGTTGTGTCTATTTTGTGAACGACTACAATGAATTCTAATTCCCACGTGGTGTATTTCTCTTGTGTTCAGGTACAAAGGGCGACGTCCAGAATGCCACGCCCCCCACGTGCCCAACCAGCCGTCGGAGGCGGCGGCCCATTTTTACTTTGAGCTGGCCAAGACGGTGCTGATCAAAGCCGGAGGAAACTCCTCCACCTCCATTTTCACCCAGCCCTCAGCCAGCGGGGGCCACCAGGGGCCCCACAGAAACCTGCATCTGTGTGCCTTCGAGATCGGCCTGTACGCTCTTGGCCTCCACAACTTCGTCTCGCCCAACTGGCTGTCGAGGACGTACTCCTCCCATGTATCCTGGATCACTGGTGAGGCGGGGGGTGCTAGACACAAAACATGTCTTTCGTTGCTGTCCTGCCTCCACCCACTTTCCTTCCTGCCCACATACATACTTTATCCTCTCTCTCTCTCTCTCTCTTCTCAGGCCAGGCCATGGAGATTGGCAGCGCTGCCCTCAACATCTTGGTGGAGTGTTGGGACGGTCACCTCACCCCTCCGGAGGTGGCATCCCTCGCTGACCGAGCATCACGGGCCAGGGACCCCAACATGGTCCGGGCGGCAGCGGAGCTGGCCCTGAGCTGCCTGCCTCACGCTCACGCCCTCAATCCTAACGAAATCCAGAGAGCCCTCGTGCAGTGCAAAGAGCAGGTATACTGTGGGAGCGGGTTTACACTTCACAATAAATGAATAGCTCGGAGCTTGAATCGCATAACCAGAATCTTTTTCTAATTTCAGAATGAATTGATTAATTGATTATTTATTGTTGTTGTTGAGGTGCTCTTAAAATCTATTGAAGTTCTCTGAAACCTGCTGATAAAGAAGCCAGTACATGATTTATTATAGTAAGTAAAGTAAATGATCATCATACATGTCCCTTCCGCTCTGTCCCTGTCCTCCCCGACTCCCTGCAGGACAACGTGATGCTGGAGAAGGCCTGCATGGCAGTAGAGGAAGCAGCCAAGGGTGGAGGCGTGTACCCTGAGGTCCTGTTCGAGGTGGCTCACCAGTGGTACTGGCTGTATGAGCAGTCAGTGGGTGGGGGCTCAAGCCAGCAGCGAGAGACCTCCGGGCGCTGCGGGGCTAACGGGGGCTCGGGTAGAAGGCCCCAGGAGACCAGCTGCGTCGTCCTGGACGCCGGAGCCAACATGGAGTCCGCCCAGATGGCGACGGTCACGGCCTCGGTCACCGCGGCGACCGTCGTACCGGTCATCTCCGTGGGCTCCACCATCTATCAGTCCCACGCCATGCCCGGGCAGGCCATGGCTCACCCCCACGGCCCGGGACTCCACCCCTACACCACCATTCAGGCCCATCTCCCCACCGTCTGCACCCCACAGTACCTGGGACACCCTCTGCAGCATGTCCCCCGACCCACTGTCTTCCCTGTAGCTGGGGCCGCATATCCACAGGTCAGAGCTATTCTTCATACTACCACTGGGTTTAATTTTGTACCAGTCTATACATTGTTTTTTAGGAGAATGTTGCATATTATACCTTTAAGTACTTAAAGGATTCATTGTTTTTTTTTTTTTTTTTAAAGTGACAATTAATTTTTTGTCGATCAACTCATATTTCAATCAACTACTTGTTTCAGTGTTTTAATGCCTCTAGTACAGTTCCATCCTCCTGTTTCTGTGCATAATTTGTGCATAAGAAAACCTGTTTGGAAACCATAGAAATGAGCAAAAAGAACAAACAGTGTAAAATGTTGGATGCTGCTTAGCTGAGGTGGAAAAGTTGTTGAACGCTAGTTGACTGAGTTTCTTACCTCACAGACATTAGACCTGAAATCATTAGTTACTTAATCAATGAATCAATCAACAGAACATTAACAGGCTATTTCGGCGAACAACTCATCATATAGTCATTTTTCTAGCAAAAAGGCTCGTCAGCTGTGTGTATTTGCTGGTTTTACTCAAACGTGTAAGAAAGTAAAGTGAGGATCTTTTAGGTTTGAGAGTGTTGGTCGAACAAAACAGGCAGTGAAATTGTCTGTTCATTGCTCAATCATTGTTATGATTTCAACTGTTTTCTGACATTTTGTAGACCGAATGATTAACCGATGAATTGAGAAAATCAGCAGCAGATTAATTGACGGTGAAATCATTTAAAATTTCAGAAATGTATTTGAAACTTGCCGAACAATTTCATAACTTAGATGATGTCTTTTTACCTGGTATCCTACATTTAATGGCATATTTATTCATTTACTGAGTTATTTATTTATTTATTCATTTTTGATTTTGGCAGGTTCCATCCTCCGTAAGAGTCGGATACAAGCACAGCAGTTTTAACAGCTTTTGACCTCTTAATCGGGGAAAATGCCCACGCTGAGATGCTTCTATACATGGCCTTAAATACAGATCAATAAGATCGCTTCCTGAACACATTTCCCCATCAGCAGATGGATTTATTAGTTTAGCTTTTGAAGTTGTGCTAAAATCACATATTTGCTATCAGAAAATCCCGTGGTCGGTTTGTTACCTGAACAGCACCAGAGTCCACTTGGAAGTGTGTTCAATTGACGGCAGCTTTCACACCAGCTGGGAGAACCAACCGGGTTAGGTGTGAAAGCACCCTGAGGCGCACTCTGACAAATCTTTACTGTACATCTGCTGCTGTTGTCAAATACATGTCGTTTGTTTGTACTTCACGAAAATTCTCACACTTTTATTTCTCATTGTAGTTAAGTGTGTGTGTGCCTCCTCAGGGAATGCACCCAGCATTCATCGGTGCCCAGTACCCGTTTTCAGTGGCCACTGGCCCCCAGCCACCCATGGCAGCCACGGCTGTGACCTTCCCCGGTGTCCCCGTACCGTCCATGACTCAGATCGCCGTCCATCCCTACCACGCTGAGACCGGCCTGCCTCTCAGCACTACTGTAGCAGGTCAGGACTACACTGTCTGTCTGTCTGTCTGTCTGTCTGTCTGTGTGTGTGTGTGTGTGTGTGTGTGTGTGTGTGTGTGTGTGTGTGTGTGTGTGTGTGTGTGTGTGTCTGTCTGTGTGTGTCTGTCTGTCTGTCTGTGTGTGTGTG